>LOND01000639.1:57828-67973 GCA_014220965.1 Paragonimus kellicotti | reverse complement strand
AACGGATGATAACCTGCTTCCACAACAAACACATGAGGTGTAGAAATAAGCCAGAAAATACCAAAAATCTATCATTGTTGCTGTACACGATATTGAAAATCGTGCCACATATTGTGGCTTAATTATCCTGGGTCTGCTACAAAGAATCAACCTAAATAAAAACTAGACAATAAAACTTAAAGTTCATCAGATAACGGCGTTCTGTAAACCTCCACAACAGCACCAGAGTTTTTTTCTCCAAGGTACATAGGTTTCCACAAGGGGTAATGAAATATCAAAGTATATTATATATATATATATCGACCACCACCAAAAACCAGATTACAATAGCTACGCACAGGCTCGAGAACGGCACACCCATAAAATCAACACAAAAAAGCGAATGATAACATGGAGCAATCTCACCAAAAACAGCAGAATGTCAGACGGTTTGAATCTAACGGGCTCAACAACTGTTAGAACATTCCAGCAGAATCAATTCACTGTCTGATTCTCATTGCGCATGAAAATAAAACAAAGACTCAGCGCGTTGACCAGTGTGTATTTATCGACCCTACAGAAAAACACGTCATGCTACGAGTACGAGGCGAGTTGTGATGTTAGTCGGAAGGGGAATGAGAAAGTAAGAGAGTAGCCGAAACAAAAGTAGGTTGAAAATCGTAAGTTTTGAAAGTGTACAATGAAATGCAACTATTACTCATATAATTGATACACGGTGTTCATGAGCCTAAGAGTGAATCGCTGCTGAATCATGTGAGGTTGTCAAAAGACGGCTAGGTTGTCCTACGTTTGTTCCGATTGTTCCATTATTAACCAGGGTGAGTGGGTGTAGTGAACCCGCGATTCACCTGAGTGGTTATTTCTGGACGGCTAGCGTTCGCAAGTTTAACTTCCCGGTTCACACTGTGAGGATCAAAGCAGTCGCCAACAGAATGGAACGATTAATTAATTAAGTTTTTAAATTGCATGGATAAATGTTAAGGTGTGCTTCACATGATGCCCTCCACAGCAACGTTTCCAATATTCTAACTATAAGTAGCTAATTTGAATAACGAATGACAGACAGGTCGAAGGTCACGCAGTTACTTCTTGCCTAGAAGTGTACTACACCAAGTTGTTAGGTTTCCTCTGCTGACTCGAAAGCGTATATGACTGGTGTACACTAACTACTGCTGGACGGAACATTCACATTCGTTGGTTGGTTTCAAAACCCCAGATTTGCACGTGATGAACCGTTTGGGTCATAAGACTGAATAGTTAACTGTATGGGGCTGTCTAGTGTACACCTGTGACGACCGGCTTAATCCGGTCAGCGGAACGGATACTATGTGAACTCGAAACATCCGGCAGTCGAGCGCAGATGAACGTCAACTTTGTGCGACGGTCAATCAACTCCTTACCCTCACTCACCTGCCTTAGCCCAGCGGCCGTCTGGCTGTCCAATCAGATTGGCCTTAAGTGTTGCAGATTTGGACCGGGATAGACGATCTTCCAGCTGTCATTGGCCGATTTACAGACGACCGAATGAATCAAACGGGCAGCCGGAAAGCGGGCTCAATAGACCACAACCAGCTCCGGCCTGTACGCAAGGTCAGTGTCTCCATCCTGCCACGAGGATTATGGTCACAACGGTTATTTACTGCTCATGTGTATGAACGCGACGCCTGATACTTGGGGTTCGGCCACCAGTGGATCCATCCAGTGGTGCTTAGCTGACCATTCGCGTCCCACAAATTTGACCACACGTTTAGCAGCCTCCGAGGATATGGATCAGTTGATGTGGCAAGGTTTGTTCATTCTCTTTCCCCACAATTTTGTTTATTTGCCTTGAGTTCCATCCACACGATACCACGTATTAACATGAATATTTTGCGCAATCAGAGATAGTATTTACTGACTGCTCGGCGATAGTAGGTTTTATATATTTTTAGCCGTTTTCATTGCATCAATTGTTTAGACTCGGATAAGTGACATTCTGATCAACTATATTTTAGGTACTTGACACGATTTTCACAATCTCTTATTGAACTGTATGTGTTGCAGTGCTAAAGTTGGCTTATACACCCGGCGACAAATATATGAGACAATGCATTAATTTAGAGAAAAGTTTATTACAGTACCTCACAGTGTTCGCTCTTCGTCCCCAACCCACAGAAGTACTTACACGCTACAATAATATAATTACTTGAAACCCGCTCATTACTGAATGGTTGAAGGAAGTTGTGGGAATGACCTTGACAATATCACTTAATTTAGTTGCAGTGGGCTGATGTGGAGGCACACCGGTCTGTAGTTTAACGCAGGAAGCTCGTAGGACGTAAGTCTCTGCTCCCTTTTAGAATCTCAGTGCGTCATTTCAGGATGTTGCTCAGAAGTTGTGTTAGACTGACATCATTCCATCATCAATGTAATGAATTCTGTAACTCCGGCAAGTAACAGTAGCTCCAAACGATGTTGTATACTGGTTGAGAGAATAAACCCAAGAGCGAATCTCGGCCGGGTATTAGATCAGGACTACTGGAGAGCCAGTTTGACAGATAATCGCATGACAATTTAAATGTGTGCACTGAAACACTGTTTTGCCGGAAAGTTGAGTTTTCCCGTTCATGTACACTGTTAAACTTAAACACATCTAGATGTGTGTTGAAGTGCACCTTACTGATCATCTACCGCATACAGTTTCCCCACTTGTCCTTTGGAGTACACCGTAACACATCACAATTCGCCTACTGCTGGTCGCTGTTAATACTCACTGAACCCTTTTGAAGGTTATTGTGGTATCGATTCCGTTGAAACAGGATCACCTAGTTTGAATCAGTTCTGCTCGCTTAAGGTCGCCTAGTCCCGTTTGGATATCCATGAAGCATAAGTCCTAGCCCACTTCATAATGCACCGAATGTATACCTGATGGGTGAAAATTACCTTTTCATTAATCGGGTATTTACCTAGGGACATTCTCGCATTGTTCTGTGTAAGTGTTCGATGCAAATGATCATTTCAACTCCTAACAGCTGTTCGTTATTTCGGGCTCCGACCGAAGGACTATGTTCTTTTATCGTCTGAAAAAGGTGACGGGCTTCCTTTGTTCATGTCGTTTGCATGTGGAGATGAAACTTTAAAAATGACTCAGTGCACTTCGACTTCTAAAGTCGTATGGTGGTTGACCATGTGCTCGTATGTATTGCCTTAAAAATAATTCGACTTTCCGGTCAACCTCTTTTCGGAAGGAGTTGACTGAGGAATCTGTGGGAGTGCAACAGCTGCGATCAGTTGGGAGTGATGTTCAGTCTACATAAGAACGATATATATAAAAACTTGCCGAAATGCAACGGATATTAGGTCCGTATAACAGCAGGGCTCCAAACCGAACAACAAACCAACCAATGCCGTTCTTCTTCAGGCATGTGAGCTAACCAACGGCATTGGACTGGAGGCAACCCTCCCTAAGTGTTCATACCGAAAACTGCCCACCGATCACTGGCAAAATAGTTAAACGCTTGCCATTTGGACTACATCCGTTACTAGATGGATCGGGCTTGCAGCCAGGCCAAGTTGAGGGCACATCCGAACTAAAGGTTCGAGCCTGTCAACGCCCCTTGGACTGGCCATTTAGGTGGGTGGGCCTGACTGCGGGTCGTTACACTAACATTTAACACATGTCGACGTCCACGTAGGTTGCTCATTTCTCCGAGTGACGTAATGATTTCGCGCTGAGTCACGTGACTGGTTGTCTATGTATTGGCGTAGTACGAATCACGTGTAAGTGTATTGGCTACTCAGGTTGATAAGATGACTCATGAATCGTATACTAGCACATTCGTTAGGTTTGCACCGCTATTTTTCTTTGTATCACGCGCCCTGGCGAACGTAATCTTTCTGTCCAAACAGTGATCCAGCGCATACATCCCACGTCACACCATAGCTCCTTTCTAATTGGGATGCATGTGTTAGATCGCCAGGCCCGCAATCGTGGCGTTAAAGGTTTATCGTTGTCACTGTCACTGTTTTGTTAGCTAGTTGACTAATGTATGTCAGGTAGCCGTGAATGTTGTGATGTTTCGTAACGCTTACCATCAACCCGACACTTCACGACCGGTTTTGTTCTTGTTTAGAACTATCAGACAGAGATCGTTTGAACTGCATATCGAACGGGTAGGCCCTCTTCTTATGAACAAAGGCCCTCATTCACTTTGGATATCGCTTGTAACGGTAGCTTTTATACATAGAGTTGTAACTCGTTTTACACCCCGTTTATGGGGATGAACACAGTCTAAATCTGGTCGCCAGTTTCCAGTGGTTACGGTCGCAAGGGCGCAAAGAGATGTTTTTAAAGTGTTTCATGACGCTCACTTCCAAACTGGCACTCCTCGACCGGTCTCATCCTTGTTTGGACTAGTCAGGTAGGTATAGCATGAATTGAGGATCGGACCAGCACTCTTCGCATTACAGTCTTTTATGATCGGACCAGCACTCTTCGCATTATAGTCTTTTATGAGGTGCTGTCGTATCAACTGAATGCACTCAAAAAAATGGACACATTTCAGAGCACAGTGGGGAAATGTTCTGTGTTGGGTGTCAACTGGTCCCTCAGATTTATTGCGAGTTGTGTCTGATCTTACGGAATATGACTTCTATGGCCATAACTATTTTATCGCTGCAATAAAACAGACAAACCGGTACGGTCGAAATGCCCATAACCCTTAACTAACGCCTATTCAAAATGTTTATTAGTAATATTATTACCGGTGGGTCCTTGGGAACCGTTTTACTTCTCTACAGAAAATGTAAAATGTTAAAGAGCCGAAACATGTCAAAACAAGGCACAAGCGCACTTAAGTCTCCGGTGCTCGTTTATTGTAAAGTCGAATGCTTCATCTTCGCGTAACTTATAACAAAATAGAAAAAAACTATCGGAATACGATTTGTACCATGGAAAACTACACATGTGCTTCTGGGCAAGTGAAGTTCAAATGAAACAAACTATGTACACAGCAACATGCTGAGTTATCGCATACATGTAACATGTAACTCGGCTATTATGTACAGGTACAAAAGACTTAATCGTTCCTGTGTCTTATTTTGAACATCTCTGAAAAAAAGAAAATCAATCTAAACAGGGCTATGTGCAATAGAAGGTTATCTGGTAATCCGGAACTGTCAAGAAATCCTCTTCTGTGCAATCCGACTTGTATAAGAATATTCTGGTCCCGCGGTAACGATGGACAGGGGTCAGCGATTTCTCTGCTTAAACTGGTTGCTTTTGGTTGTATTTATAAACTAGTCATTAGAGAGAGAGAGAGAGACTGCGAAGTGAATGAGAAGACTGCAGATAGTTTCAAACGATTCAAACGACTGTGGATTTTGCGCTTTCACAGATTTAACTTACTATTAGGATGATTTCAGCAACTATCGCAGTTCTGGCACAGCCCATGCAACACAAGTTAGTGTTTGTTAATGTCAGTGAAAATTGAGAAATCACAAACGATTATACAACAGCATGTTGAGTACTTGGCCGACGTGTTGAAAACAAATCGGAACAATGATCTGAGTGGCACTAAGCAATATTCTGCGTACATATTACTCATCGTACACAAATTATTCTTATATACATTGTTACCAAAGTTCATGTTTATCAAATTCTGTTTGGCTTCTTCCCCAACGCTGTGTCAAAGCATCATCGATAAGTATCTGTTCGATCCGTCAGACAAATTGCTCAACACGGCAAAATCACCGAACCTGTGCCTGCACATCCGCCATGCTTCAGGCAGTCGGCTGCTACCCGCCACACATCATGAACACATGCCATGAAAACTATAATCACTTGGTTCTTCAAAGTCATTGGCTCAGGGTCACCCTCAGCTGTAGCATGTCAGGTCAGACTGTGGTGTTCGTAGGTATGTATCTGTCAGTATCGAAGTCAACTAGACATTAAATCTAGATCCCGCTAAAATTCTTTCGGATGACACAGTATTCTAAGGACACCTTTGCTTCGTTACTTTACAGACTGAGCCAGGTTCATGTTCAGTCACGTTATAATAGAAAAAACTATTCGGCAAACTTTTATCGTAATAGGCTGATGAAGCAAGTTATACATCTATTTGCCACCAGACCGGAAACCAATCTCAAGGGCTGCATCACGTCATCCTCCAAACGCATGCATACACCGTATAACTTAGGTAAGCGATCGCGTTAGTCAGTGACTCAGACAACACCGCATGTGGGTGGCGTTTCGCCAAACCGATCATTCAGAGTTGGACGAACGGTCACCTTGGTCTCGAAAAGAAGTGTTATTCACACTTCCGCCACGTCACAAGACGGACTGTTTGTTGTGATCGAAATATGCAGGTTTTGGACAAGCATTCAACCATAGGTTGCGCCGGCCGTTACTCGCATAGTCTACTCAGCCGTTCCGATAGACAGCCCGCATACCAACTCCATCGATAAATTAGCTACTTCTTGTGTACGCCAATTTACTGTGTGGTAAGTAGCTTCACTGCGTACTCCAAATCACCGGCCCAGGCAGAACAGAACGATAGCTGTGCAATCGACCGGGTGAGTTTATTTTGTCAGGGGTCGAAAGTGACATCATTTTTGCCACGAAAACCAAGTCATCGGTATGACTGTAGTCATCAATTGCGAGTTGCTTTCGTACGACACTCCCCCCTCTTCTCGGAATGCATATGTTGGATTTACTTATCTTGACTGAAGCTGTGCCGATAATTTTGGAGACATACATGCTTGTCAGGTCTATAAGTATTCTGGGACCTGCGGATCCATGGTGGTCGAGAGTAGAATAATGCAGATCCAGCTGCGCTTGATCTACTTGTTAAATGCACATGACGTTAAACTGAGTTTCTGAAGTTAGGCGGGAAAAAGTACTTTGAAATAAATACCTCCTGCTGAGAAATTCATGATGGAGTTGTGTTACGATTTGTTACACAGTTCCCTTCACTAACCTATGAAGAATGAATGCTTTCTAATTGGATTTATATCATTCTGCTTCTTGTTGAGTTTAGACTGTTAGATTCATGAACTCTGAACTCGATTTGTACGTCAACCGGAATAACTACGGGAACAGGATGTTCATTTAGTTTTGAAGTAGGAAATATGTGGGAGTTCCACTGTGTCACAGATGTCGACTACCAGATATGTGGTTGTCAGTCTTAATCCGAGGCACATTGTCTCTGTCTAGATCTGGGTAACTCGGTAATACTGTATACGGTGGCAAGTGTCTTGTGAAATGATTGTTGAAGATATTTCGTATATTTATGTATGTGAAAATGCCGCCAGTGCCATCTAGGTGCCATCTAGGTCGTACACAAATGTAATTTACGAAGTCTTGATAATGCGCTACTTATTATATCAGTTGACGTATGCCTATTTGTCCGTAGTTTTATTGACATAATTTACCTGAAAGCTGTCTGATTTCTCAGCTAAAATTGCAATCCGCTTGTTTTTCTTATTTCAAGGAACACTAACGGCCGTTCTGACATCTGAACTCCTCCCTCATTTATCGCTGTGCCTTCTGTTTCATCTTGTTTTTGTTCTTCATAAGTTTGTTTACGTAACTTACGGTGTTTTCTTTGGTTCCAAGAAGTAGAGAGTTCCTTATCACACTGTCTGACTACTTGGCCAACCATTGTTGCTCGGCTGTTGTATAACTGCCTCTACACATGCACGACTTCCAGTCTTATTCTCTCCGACTTGCGGTGTGCACGGGGTGTAGGCGTGGAACTACAGGCGACTCAAGGCACCCCACTTGCGTCGATATGCGTGCGAACGTATAGTTTAGGTTCGGTCACCTAGACAAACAAAGTCGATCACGAATGCTACCAACCATATAGCCGCATGTGCATTATACTAGCTCAAACTGAGAATGATTCAGTCGTAAGGACACTGACCATCTGTCAAACCGTAGCGGATTCTATCCGTTAACCTTCATGACGATGAACCTCTAGTGAATTAAAGGCCGGATTCCATAACCAAGGGGGACCGCTTTCAATTTCAGTCTGTTGTTTATAGCCAAACTTTTCTGCAGATTCGAACGAAAAGAGATTCTCGGGTACATTGTGAACAGTTGTTTAGAACCGAGTAGACCTACAACCTTACTCAGCCGGAAACGTGATTCTAGTGTTTTTTCCTCATACATAGGTCGTCCGATTATGAAAGAAATGATTCGATTAACCGTCGATAAACACGTTAAACACACAGTCGAATCTGCTCTGCTGCGGCTAAACTTTGCGGTTAGGTGAGGTGGAGCCCTTGGGCAGGTAATCAACAGAGAATGCAAGGTCCAAGATGACTTTTCTCGTCCCCAGCCTCCTCCAGAAGCGAGCACTGCAATATGAACTGCAATATGTAAGGCATATACCTGTACAAAGTGTAGTGACAATCTACAGAGTCACTTTTTAACGTTTGGCTAAAAATAAATCTATGCACATCGAGTGCATCTAAACCCTTTATCAGACGGGTTTTTAATACTCGAATTCACGGTGACATTGCTAGTTTTCGAGAGGTGATCGTATTCCTCTTCTCAGAATCGATTGTCCATTTGTTGTCAATGAAATCTGATTATCAGCGCTACTTCACTCCGTCACCAGTCGTTGATAACAATGCCGCTTTAGCAGCAAATGTTAAATATTTAAGTTATTTGCGACTTGACATATTGACAAACAACGAATTGGGCACCATTGCGCAACAACGTTCTTCACAAGTCGAACCGACTAAGTGGTTGCTGCTCAGCTAGATGCGCACGAAGTATGAATAGGCAAACTGACTGACCCCAAATCATTCATGAACCGGCTGTTAACTTAGATATACTTATGCTCGGGCAGCTGGCCGACTTATTTACACAACACATGAACTGGACTGTGAACCACCTGGCGCAGTCCTTTCCTATGAAATGAGTTGGTATTCTTCCTATAAGGTCTGCCTGATGCGCTACTAGTGAGGTCGGTCTGAACGTCTCACTACTTCGCAGGTGAGAAAATCGACTCCGTTAGTGGAATGCCGCTGTTACACACTTCGTACTTACTAGCTTCTGTGGGCCGCAACTCGGTGAATAAACATGACGTTAATAATGGTGTGACTGTTGATGAGAGTTGACTGAATCTGAAGATCATGTGTAACCTCTCTCAGTTGCACTCACATTGCTCGTTTATGTACATTTGCGGTTCAGACCCTCCGTGCATCAATCCTTTGTCTATAATTGAATCGTTACAGCCAACAGTTTGATGTAACGCGTTACAAAGCCATTATCGCCTTAGTAGACCAGTGACTCGAATAGTTGCAAACAAAACACATTTAACTGCCAAGCTAGTGCTGTAACTGGTAACAAGTTGCAGACATTTGTGGTTGGAGCTGTCCCTCTCTTTCTCAGTACCAAGGGCGTGCTCTTCACTGTAAATTGTGACATAAATGTGGTATATATTGCTGTGTTACTTACCAGTGACTTAGCGTTGTTTTAGTCCAGCATCTGTATGAATTCCACTTCTTCCAGAAGTGTCAAGTCTCGTTGGTCACCGTGGTTAGGCATACTGATAGGTGAATGACAGAGTGCACTGAAGTATCGCATTGCCACCACTTATTTGGAATGATCTTTTGGTTGTCTACTTGAGGATTTGGCGATACGGATTCTGGTTTATTGAACATAATTTTCCTACGTTGGTGTTGTGATTCGGACACAACGTGATGAAGTCGTCACTGCCAACCCTACTGGCCGAGTTGGACGTGAAAAATTGGGTCTCAGTATTCGAGGTTATGTCTGCGTTTAACTGACTGAAGGCAACGCAAACTTGCTAGCATCGTTTGGGATTGTGCTTATAAACTAGACGTAGTCTGTGCATGTCTTAATTGGTCGGAAGAGGGTGGCAGTCACTCAACAAAAAGGCAGGCAGTATTAACCTAGGGACATGCCAAAGATCAAGACAAGTAAAACCCGTCAAGAACTCTGCATCTTCGAAATCGAGGTGTCACGTGCAGTCCTTTCCCGAATTACTCGGTTACGCTTCAGACTTCTTTTCAGTATTCTCTGGTAAAGAACCGAGCTATTCCAACTACTGAGAAAAGAGAAAAAAGTCATACGGACTCCGGACATGTAGACAGGGTTTATTTAACTCAGACAGAACTTGGTCATCAGTCCAGTG
>LOND01000639.1:27292-45913 GCA_014220965.1 Paragonimus kellicotti | reverse complement strand
CATTGGTCAAATCCCCACAACTTTCCGCTTCCACAAGTTGACTGGTTTGACGTGGTGACCTCTTGTAACCTGCTGAAAGACCCCTATAATGACTGCCTGGAATTGCAACTTTCGGTTCTTCTAGGTGAGCTTTCGGATAGATCTTTTGATTATCTCCTCTCCCAGTGAGAAGTTTGTTGTCAACCTTGATCTGAAGTAGACTCCGGCATCACCGACGAGGGTCATCGTATAGGTCGGTGGACTTCACTGTTCACCTGCATACTTGATTGCGCGATAATCCTGTGAGCTTGCTGCATATCGTTTTTTTTATTTGGAAATAGACCATACCGCTTATGTTCATACACTGCAGGGTGGGCCAGAGATAACTACATCTAAAAAGTGTATCCAGACTTTCCTTAGTCATGAAGTTACCGTCTTCGGAGTACGGCTTTGAGGGCACTAAACCCGGGTAGCTTTCTTGGGGTAATAGAGCTGGTAACACTCTTCAGAGTTCGGACAAAGTTATCCGCTGTTCCGTTGGAACATGGACCTCTCGGTTGTGCACGTCTGTGCCAGTACTGCCAAACCAGGTTTTTATTCTACCGGCACAAAACCGTGAGTTGTTGTCATTGATCACAGCCAGAATTATACTGTCTTGGTTGAGATACTGTCTCATGGTTTGAACCGTAAACTGCTTCATGGAGGTTCTAGGCAGGAAATCTTTAGGCCATTTGAAGTAATGGAAAAGCGAACACACTGGCGTATTATCTGATAACTTTTAACCCCCGGTCTGTTTGCCTGTAACCGAATGAAGGTTTCCGATGTTATGCACATGGGCAGAATGGTTCTTGGTTCTATTACCGGTGTTAGCATCGACTTCTGTCCACCTATGAAACATTTTCTCGACCACCATGCGACCCACTTGGCGACATCTCAGCATCACCATCCGGAAGAAAGACGGTGCGATCCCTGAGCTTCGGTACCCCGTCTGGTGGGAGCATTGGCTTTTCTAGGACTTCATACAATGCATGAAACGTTTTCCTAATTTATCAATGCCGTCCACTATTGAGTGCTGAGGAACTGGTCCTGTAACACTCCTGAGTATACTTACGTAGACTCTCCATGAACACAGGACTGAACTGCAGGGTAAACTACTAATCCTCAGGATCAGGAACTTTGGAATAACGTGACAGAAAGTCAGCTTCAGGGTTATTCAGTGCTTACTTGGTTAGTGTGCATTATCACAACCATCGATTCTGGTTTAATGTAACACTTCTAAAACGTCATGGTCGTTGGCTTAGTGACCGACTCGTCTGGACTGGAAATGTGTTTTACAGCGTGGTGGCCAATCACGATTTGTAACCACAATCCGCTTAACTGTATCGTTCAAGGGATGAACGATCAGTGACACCAAAATTAAGCAACAGATATGTAAAAAGGTGAATGTGAAAACAAGCTGTCTGTCAAATGTGGGACGCTGCATAGTTAGCAACACTGAACAGTTGACGAGTCCTCTCACAAGAGTAGCAAGCGTTAATAGTCCAGTCATCAAATGAAAAGTTACTTGTGCGGTATGTAACAAACGGATTTTAGAATGAAAAAAAAATACACGAAAAAATAAAAAAAAAGATAAATGCTCAGTCTCACAAAATCAAAAGCTCTTCAGGGCACATGGGTGCTATCACAGTCAAGGCTCACGCATCGGGACAGAAAAATGTCCTTCATAATGAGACAACTGTCAGAGAGGTGGCAACAGTTAACGCCAGGTTCCCCGCATAAATGTGTCGTAGGTTTTAGGGAACCTAGAACAGTCAGTAGACATAAATCCGTGACTGCGTAGGAGGGCAGTCCCAGTCGAAGAATAGCGCTACATGAAGATAGATTATATATATATATATATATATATATATATATATTTGTTCTGGCCTTTCACATAAGAGTTTGCACATACCCTATGTAATTGTAAAAGGTTGTTGTGAATGACTGAAAACAGGTGTTTGCATAATTGACTTAGAGTGCAAACGGTTGACTCCAGTGACCACTAGCGAAGCGATATACAGCTGTTTCGACCTAGTTGGGTCCCATCTCTTAGCCGTTGCGCTTCCTTCTGCTCATAGGCTGAAATCGATCAGCCGTTTTGTGGTTGGCCTGCAAACGAGCAAGCATCGACCACAGTCCCAGAATGGGTTGAGAAAGGAATTTGTAAACCTATTCTTGGGCTCCGGTGGACGCCTGCTCGTTTACAGGCCAACCACAAGAACGGCTGATCGATTTCAGCCTATGAGCAGAAGGAAGCGCAACGGCTAAGGAAACTGACTTGGAGTGTTATATGTTTAATTTCAAAAACCTGCTTCTTTGTAGTTACTCATATCACATTGTTCATTTTCTGTTATTTAGCAGAACTATCAAATGTAAACGTCACCTGCGCATCTACGTTGAGTTATACCTTCAGAAGAACAAGTAAGTTACCCTCACCTCAGTTACAATATATGTTTCAAGAGAGACTGTCTAGACGGGGTATCTAAAAGTGTCATAGATCTATGTGCTAGAATATGCACTGCAACGAGTGACTTAACATGCTATCCGGTAATCACCAAGCCATCGGGTCGTACTGACGATTAACAGCTTAGCGGACTTGACTTAGTTTTTGCCTGATCATGACTTGAGTCATACCTACTGTGTAGAGGTGCGCGCACACACGTACAAGGAATTGATCGAACGAGAGAGCCAATGAACTCACACGATCGAGTCGGTTATGTGACTGTTCGTACGATTTTGTTGCACTATACGAATTTTTGAGTGTTTACGCACATTAAGTTTTGTTCTGATCGAGTTTTCAGTTTATTAGGAAAAACAAGTGACTAACTTGTTGCATACCATGATAAAGATTACAGTTCCAATCGGTCGGCAGGTTCTTTCTATAGGTGCATGTTAAAAATTTCATTGTTTCTGGAAAAGGACTAGAAGTATCTACCATTCCTTGCAACTACGAACTTTCTAACCTTTAAGAAAAGAGTTCGATAAAATATGTTTCTTTTGCTCAATCAAGATGTACGGTAGACCAGGACCATAATACCACAAAATCAAGAAAAGCTGACAGCGACTCGTTGACTTTTCAAGGCAACTGCGACCTACTAATCATGAGGCATTTTTGATTGCTCACTTCACATGAACGATGACCTGTTAGTTGTTTCAATGACCAACAACAACGTATGGCGAATAATGTTTATTATGGGGACTTGGTTGGTTTACTTGTCCGAACCAGTCTAACGTGACCCAATGTTATACAGAAATCGTCATAAAGCTATCCGTATGAATATAACACGATGGTTGAGGTGGCCGCTTGTAAGAAATTGAGTCCTCAGCCCTCGTGGCGATTAGATTATGTCCCAAACGGAAATATTTCGGCAATCAGGCAATAAAAGATTACAAGTCAGCTGAGTATGTTTATCCCAAAGATGGATTGGGTTACTTCCCAAGGGTACATTCTGGGCCTTCCAACTCTGCTTTATCAAGTGGTCGAAGAAATCCATTCCATTCACTTCCGTGTTGCTACTTTCCAGTTGATGTGCTGTTAGTAAGATGTGGCAGGACAACAGAATTGCATGCCATTAGGGTAAGACAGGAAGCCGATATTAGTGTGGTAGTCTCTTTTATTTCCAGGCACTTAATCTACTCAAAATGTTTTGTCAGCTTATGTGCATTTCCGACATTGCTACTGTACTGCTGGGTCAGTCAGTCACATCCGAACCTCAGCGTGAGAGTTTGGCGTGCAGTTGAAACACGATCTGTCACGTATCACACCAGGTATCACAGTAAACTAAGACACGCTACAATGAGCGGAACTACCGAAGTGGCAGTCCACCGTTATGTGTGTACGTACTACAGGATTTTGTATTATCAAGACATTTATGAACCATGTTAAGGCATCTGACTGTCACACCGTTATAACTCTGAGGGTGCTGGATATCAGTATATAGTGGCTTTGTTTCGAACATGGCTGACTGAAAAGTTTCTGATAGTTGGGAATGCAGGCTGAAAAGTCTACGGGAATGCGACCCCTGCGATTGGCCGTGAATGACGTTCAATTTATATTATCCGATCTTCACCAATTTTACAATAATCAGAATCACCTTACACATTATTCAGTTAGAGAGGGCTAGATAATGGGTCAGTGAAACATGAAATGTCAGTGAATCCAGGATGTGGCCGGCTTCACGAGGAAATATTCCTGAGCATAAAGCAGGCTTAAATGGATTGACTGCGATGACTTGGGCAAACCGCAAGAAAAGTAGATTGGAATATTGTGATACGATGTGGACTGCATCAACTTAAACAAAAACGTGACCACTAGCCATGACGTGTCCAGCGACCACAGTTACATATAAGTTGTTAAATGCAACAGGATATGGCACCATTCGTCGTTCTCTGTTGAGTTGAAGCACTTGGTCAGTCACTCAGCCCCATAGTCAAATTGATAGAGTAGCCATGGACAGTCTACCAGGACCCATCTTACCAGAGTGTTGATGCTAGCATTACATACGGTACCCTGATGACACGTCTATATCCACTTACTTTAGATAAGTAACAGCTGACCCAGGGCAACACTTGAATAACCTGTTGCCCTACCCCGAAGATCAAATATCAATTTGAGACGAACGACTGCCATCCGTTTCTAGACATGTTCAGAAGCCGCCGGAGGATGGCTGTATTAAAAGTCACGTCCATCTGAAATTGACCCGATCCAGTCACTACCTGGCTTTCTGTGGCATCATACCAATAAAACGTAAATGCACACTGGTGAATAAGCTATTCGCACGAGTAGGACAAACTCTTACTAAAGGTAGCCTCGTGGAGGAACTTGATTTGTACACTGTCGTCTAAGGTTTGCACCTAAAGTTTCATTGGGAAGCTGAGCGCATCACAAATGACGAGACAATATAAAGTGTTTCTATCGAATATGTTAACTGTTTTCGTCATAACTTCACATGGTTATTAGCGATCAAATGTGACGGCTTGGTATACGCAAAATTATCCACATGAATACCGCGCACCCTGACTGGTCAATAATTGTTGTAACGATCTCAGTAAGCTTTAGAAAAACCAACTTGGATTTATCTGTTCATTAGACAACCGATCAGGAGTATGGTTTGAGAACGCAACATCCTGATCAGGATCTATAAAATAATGGCCGTAGGTCTGAGGTTTCTCAGATATCGAGCACAGGGTAGGAGGTTCATGCTGGGAATATTCCTACATTTTTGCATTTGGACAGCTAGTCAGCATGCAGCATGTATAAAACATCCATCCCGTATTGTATAAACTAAACAGCCTTATTTTGCATGCTAACAGAACAACAGAGAAAGTGCACTCCGCGGTAAAACTGTTTGGTTAATGGTTCGTTTTTACTAATCCTAGTGACCTGTCCAAACCCGATGCATCCATAAATAAAAATATTGTTGTCTGACATATATCAGAATATGACAACTAGACGACAAGCCACAAATCTGTATAAGTTATTTGGGAAAATCGTGCAAACAGCCACAATGTTTACCTTCGAAGGTCCTCTTGTGGAAACAGCTTTTAGGGAATTCCCTTTGTTTTCCACTGGGAAGTTTTTTTTACGGCGCTTCTGCGTGCTTTTTACCAAGGAGTCGGGTATAGTTGGAGTTATAATACACCAACCTTGTCCGACGGTATCCATCAACTCAACCGTTCAACCATCTATCAGCGCATAGTTGTAGACTTGATGGACAAGTATTCGCCAGTGGTTTTCATTCGGATTTCAATCGGAGCGACAAGCTGACCGCTTGAATCCACGTAACCCCGGATGGACAAGCAGGGAGTTTGGACGCTGGCGGCATGTACGGAATATTCTCCTGCATGGTAACGGCTACTGTTGACATTTGTGACAGTAAATTATAGAACGAGTGTAATCCGCGGAATTAGAAATTTCGAATAGTCTTCGAAATGGCAGACAGTAGCATAGACATCTCGAACTGGTTGTAGCAAGCAGTTGTTATTCATGTGACAAGAGCACATATTTGAAGATGTATATCAACAATGAAGAAATTTGAGTCTGTCGTTGACTCCTATCAATGGTACATTCAGCGTCACAATCTGTAATCTGATTGGCTCAGTACAGAACGGAGAACTTGGCTGTTAAGGGAAAATATAATAACGAAGTTGTCCTAATGTCCATTCCCAATGTTGTACCCTAAATCGACGTTTGATTGGTCTGCTGCTAGGTTCTGTGTGTTGTCGAAGTTGAGATAAGCGACGAGTCGAATAAGTTTTCATCACAAGCAGTCGAGCACTATGCTGACTGCAATCAGAGGTTTGCTCGTGATCCATCCTACCCAGTCCACACAATCCGTATCTTTCCGTTACTTATTATATCACACCACTTTTTTAAGAATATGCGGAACGCGCGACCCAGGTATGCTTCTTCCTAGTTGAATAATTCATTTCGGTAAACGCCAGTATGTAGACTCTGTGTCCGTCTTTTTTACACAAATCCGATGATCGACCTTTTCTGTTGTTACCTACGCACGAAAACAGTCCCCAAGGCAACTGCAATCAGCACATTCTAACCACCCCAGTCGTTTAGTGATCTCCTGCATGTACACATTCACCTGCTTAAAATTTAAATTCTACCCTTTGTTAAACACACTTCTTGCTGAGGAGAAATACCCTTTCCGTTCGTCTGTCTGTTTGAAACAATTATGATCGCACATCTCCCCCCCTACACTATCGGTCTGTTAAAGCAGACCCATCATACCATCACATTTACTTTCACAGATGACATCGCTGATGGATTCGGAATTCGTACGTAGTGTTTTGTGAACCACTGTATTGTGACAAAACTGGCTGACTTGCGGTTAGGTTGTGAACAGCTTCACAACTTTTTGTTTAGTTCGAGATGGATTAGTTGTCTTCAAATGTTTTTAGTGTAGTGATCATTGACGACGCCAGTTAGGGAGTTACTAACAGCAGCCACTGATTTAGTCTAGTGGAGTTATCCGCAAAATGTTGGGTGAACTTATGCTTGTGCTGCGGGGTGTTATTTTCAACACGCTTACAATCATTCCATCATTTTGAGTTCGGTTCCAATAAACTAACATTTGTCCTCACTGCCATCTTAAGAGCGTTCTACTTTATTGGACTGACTTTCGGCGGTTTTCTACATTTTCTCAGTCTTTCATTCAGTGTTACAGGGTGCTGAGTTAGCTATATCTCCCTGCAACTAAAATTACACTTATTGACTAGTGGCGCTTCCTACCTCTCTACGTCATGCGCAGCTTGGCCACACATGTGCCAAACCAACCACTCACTGGCCAGTCGCCTGACCAAGGATGCTGGATCATGTGTGCTTGTGTAATCGATACGCCACCATCCAATCATGTTAATTGTTTCTTCGAGAATATCGATCCGAGTTTTGCTCACATAAGCCGATTTCAGCAACATGGAGGCACTCGTAATCTGTATAAACAGTTTTACGTGACTGCTGGAGTTCAGCGATGCACGCGTGGGTCTGCTAAGTGGTTCAACTGCCGGTTTCTGTATTATGGCCGATTGGTCGAATTTCATTTTGCGTGTATGTGAGTAAATCGGAAACAAGTTTGATACACTTGCCCACGCAACCTGCTCTGTATATTTTTTAACTTATTGTAACGCTTATATGCACTACGCGTTTTCAAACTGGTTTGTCTAACTTTCTAACTTAATAAAGCCACAGGACAGACCCCGCATGTTTTCTTGGTGGCATGTCCTTCGATCTTCAACGCCTCGAACACAAAATGCGAAGCCTGTCGAATCTTTCGTCTGTTCAGCTCATCTCTCCAAGCTCGCGACTCCTCAAGTCAAAAAGCAATCCTAACGGAAATGAGCAATTAACGCAGTCTGCCTCTGTGGAACTTTTCAATTCGGTTCGCGTACGTGCGAATTCACAGGAATTATTGCACAGATCACCAACTTGCTTCTCAAAGACTCATTGTTCCGGACGTGCATCATCTGCTCCCGCTTGGTATTACCTTTTCAGCAAACCTTCCTCCTACCGTCGACATATGGTTGCACCAGACATTTTGAGACCGTTGCGATCCCTCAAAGAGCAGTACAACGACGATTATGAGACTGACAAACAGCGTTTGGCAGCCGAATTAGACCATGAACGAAAAAACAAGGACAGTTCTTTTGAAAGCCTTTCCACCGTCTCCTCACTACTCACTGATAGAGATCCCGCTGTCGTTGAATCTACTGCACAGCAGATGCCTGAAATCCTCCGGGTAAGTAACATTCACATGCCATTTTTGTAACGGTGACCGATAAATGAGAGGTTAACTCTTAGGCCAATGACACTGATTAATTAGAAACTCACTAGTGACGGAACAGAACGTATATAGCAGGTGGTTAACACTTCTTTTGCTCGATTCAGTCACGAACATAGACTACTAAAAAGTGTACAATGTGGAGGTGGCAACAACGACGAGGAGTGTCACGTTTAGGCTTCAACATAGAAGGATAAACGGTGTACTATTCAATACCATACACTGCACATTTCGCTCACATATAACCTGTCGACGACCACGTACTGGTATTCTCTCGGAGAAAACAAACGAGGTGGGAGTTGTTCGGTAGCGCAACAACTCGTAGAATAGGTTGACCGGATCAGCACCATGTCCTGGCTCCATGGTGTGCCTTACAGTGGATCGGGTCCGTGTCGTTTCACATGTCCTGTTCAATGAAGTTCGCTCGAGGAAACCCTGCGCTACTGGGTTCATTTTCTCCATAGGTAGCAGGCCAGCGTAGCGAACAGTCACCTGCTGTGACACGTTTGCCACTTCGGGTAACGTTTGTTCTGTAATGTACACTGTCTACTGTGAAACGAAGCTCCTGTCAACTCCTCCAGTGGTTTTACAAACTTTGTTTCCTATCGGAGGTGATCTCAGTTGATTCGTTCGAAACTCGAGTTGGCTTTCTGGCTCAACCAAACGACAATGAAGACCGTTACAGTTTTGTCTTATTTAACAATGCGAAATCTATCCCCGATGTCGGTCGCTTAGGCATTACCTTCGTATCCCACTTGGAAGGTACGAGCACTGTTTGGTGCGACCTTACGGAATGCGGTCCATTAATCCTTAGCAGACAGAGAACAAGACTCTACAAATGACCAGCCGAACGTATTCAGCCTTCTCGTCGGAGAGATTGTTTTACCGACCTGACAGCACATTCATAGGCGTGACGGAAACGTGCCATGCCTTATATCTCCACCTTTGTCTCATTGTTGTTGAAGGAAAGATTGTATACATATGACATTTCCTGCGCCAAAGCGGGTGTACCTTTCTATTGTCATTATGAAATCGAAAGAACTTGTATGTGACCATCGGCTCCTTCAACACACTGAGTGGATGCGCGAGTTACGTGGACGTCCGTCGCCACGTAATTAAAAACTCGGAATTACTTGATCTACTAATTAAGATTTTCGGACCGCTATGGTGAAGTAGGGCACATCGTGTATCGGCGTTTACCTCACCGAGACCGTTAAAAGTCGATCAGCTGGCAACAGCCAAATATGCATTGTGTATTGTCTGCCTTGTATGGTCAGTGGGCGCTGCTTTCCAGGCCGAGGGAAGCTTTGTGATCATTCTCATCGACTGATGGATTGGTTATAAAATATTCCGGCACGCCACGGTCAGTAATGTGCTTATATCCGGATTACCGCCAATAACTTATCTAATTTTGACGGCACTCATTTTTAGAACTTTTCCTATCCGGTTTTACTCATCGTTTTGAGGGGACGGAAACTCGGACAGTAGTACCGGTCGGTCGGGTTCAAGACGACTGTATGTGTATGTATGTAAACACGCATGTGACATTCGCTTTTGTCTCTACTGGAGTATCCTTTGTTTCAGCGAGCTAATCTTGTGATTTTAGCCCACAAGTTCGTTAAGTCAGCCTGAATTGACAGTACTACAAAGTCATTCATTCACATGCTCCACTGTCCTATTATTTCTGCTTTACATACATCGATGAGAATGTGGGTGAAACCACAGTTGGTGCAATCCCGTTTGTGACTGCCCAGGTGTATATGCTATTTTGCTCCCCCTCACCTTGACAACCTAATCCTGGCACGTATCCCACTATGTGTGCGCATATGTTAAAATTAATACCATCTAACTGGAACTTTTTTCTACCGTCGGAAACACCAACTTCGGAAAAGTATACCTTAAATTATGAGCCAAATTGGTGTTTGTTGCCGTTTGATTTAGTTGCACACGCGGGACCAGTGATTGAGCGCCTGCCCAAATCAAGACAAGTCGCTAAAACATTATTATACCCATCGACGATCGGTTTTCACAGTAATCAAGAAGTAAACCCACATCTATACCTTCCTGAAAGATGTTTATCCTTTTAGTGTTGATCTATCTGTTTATACACACTGGACGTCGCTCATAATTGTCTACAGTTTTCGTTGCCCCTTTCAAAAGAGACTGGATGAAAGTCTGTGTGACTACGAAATTTTTAGCCAAACGTTCGGAATCGTGATAGACAAAATAGAGGTTTCAATTTAAGTTAGTGGATCAGAATAAGGCAGTGAAGAAGAATGACATAGGTGGTTAAGAAATGGATGGATCGCAGATTCACTCTTCATTTGCACAAAGCACTTCAGTCGTTGTGTACTGTTGACGGTACCCATTTCTGATTAGCCTGTCACAATGACCGAAACCAAAGGGACGCATGCGCCTAACCATCACCACAAGTGGCTTGTGCTGCACCACTTGTGGTTCCATCCACACACCACGTATCCGGTGTAAACCCGAAGGAATAAGACCAGTAGGTGTGTGAGTGAGGCCTTTGTGTCCAGCCGGCCAATGCTGGTTAGCCAATTGATAGGATATCACAAAACTGAAACCACTGTTTCTCGATAGATAAACAGAAAGACTCCAGTGGTAGATCTAAACTGGAAAGAAAAGCATTGAAAATGTAATGCAAGTAGTTCCAGTATAGGAGTACATGTTAGTGCACTCTAGAGAGGATATGGAGGAAAAACAAAATTCAAGGTTGGACTGATAAACAGACAAAACATTCACCATACAGTACACCAACAAAGCTGAAGAAAAAGAAAGGTAGAAAACCACAGACTACCCAGGTTTCTGAAAATGGGAAGCGGATGAGTTGCCAAACGACGGTGGTCGTTGGTCGATGTGAACAAGATAAAAATAGATACGACTGATAGAAGACCTATGAGCCCAGCGTACTAGCTATCTCTTGGCTGACATACAAGGCCACACACATCACAACGCCATATAGTCATGTCACCACGACCTATGGCACCGATGGTTGTCCTTTACATACCTCAAGCTTCCGTTCTTCGCCACGCAATAACTGTTCACTGAAGTTCCGGACGCATGTTCCCGACCGGATTTCTACAGGTCGTCCGGTTCGACATTAGCTCTTTTCAAGACCTTAAATCAGCGTTACAACACGAAAACTGAATAATAATATCCTTGTATCTACACTTTCTGACCACCAGGATTTCGTTTATCTGATTTCAGTTGCCCATACAACAGCTGCTTTGGAATACGGTCATCGCCCATTCGACGGACGTGACCTAGCCAACGAAGCTGATTAAGCATCAGCATGGCTTCCATCCCGTTCATGTCCGCTCGCCGCAGTACCTCAGTGTTCGGAACCATGTCCGACCACCGAATATCCAAGATGCGTCTTAGACATCACAGATGGAGATGGATCAGACAGCGCACGCTCCCCAGCAGCACCTTAGTCCGGAGAAGCTGAAAGAAAGAAAATGTCTTACCTGTGTTGATATCCAATCCAAACTTGGATGCCGCGGTAGCGAAAGCCACGGCCAGTCGCTGAAGTTCAACTTCACTGTGTACAAACCGTGCGCTATCGTCTGCGAACAAAGCATGCGCATCGTTCGAGGTATGTAAGCCGGGTTGGGGCGCCGAAACACTGATATTCAGCAGACGTCCATCCGTCCGGTACTCTACCTCAACGCCGTCTTCCCAGAGTCCTGAAAAGCAACTGTTATCATGGCAGTCAAATATAAACTAAATAGAGCTGGGGCTAGCACACAACCCTGCTTCACGCCAGTGACAATGTCAAAATCATCACAAGTCGATCCACACGACTGTACTTTCGCCCTCATACCCACATGCAACATTCGAATCAAATTGACGAACTTACCTGGACATCCAAACTTACCAAGCACCGTCCACAACGCCTCGCGGCTCACGGAATCAAAGGCCTTGGTGAAATCCACGAAGAGAGCATACAGGGGCTGGTTGCGTTCCCGGCATTTCTCCTGAATTTGTCGAGCAGCGAACACCAGGTCGATCGTACTCCGACTCGCCCGGAATCCGCATTGCTCCTCAGGAACATTGGCCTCCAAAACGTTCGCATTCAGTCGGTTCAGAAGGATTCTTGCAAGCACCTTGACAAAGCAGCTCAACAGATTAATGCCCGATAACTGTCGGGGCATTGCTTGCCACCTGTATCTTTAAACAACGGCACTTCCAGAGCATCCTCGGACTCTTGTGGCATTTAATTCCTGCTCCCAGATGGAGTGAACCAGCTGGAGCAAAGCGCGTTCCAACGCCGGTCGCCATTCTTCAGAATTCACCTGGCAATCCATCCCCACTACAGCCTTTCCCTTGCGCAATTGTCTAGTCGCTCTCTGCACCTCTGGTCAAATCCGGACTGAGAGCAAGTGAAGATTTGATGGCCTGTTGCGGCAGGCTGTTCACGGTCACCCAATCAATGGTAGCAGGACGGTTTAGTAGGCTACCAAAGTGTTTGCGCCAGACCTTCATGATGTCCTCTGGCTGGGTGCACGAACAGCCGGTGTCACGTCAACCAGTGCTTTGGTAGACTGGACGGATGGACCGAAAATCGTCTTAAGCGAATCGTAGAACTGCTTGTGTTGTCGGCGATCGGCGTAGTCTTACATTCATTCACCCTGCTTTCGCCACCAGTCGCTCTTGGCTCTGTGCACAGGTCAGGTTACTTGACAGCGAATATTCCGGAATGTCGCCCTCTTGTCTTCATTGTCAGAGTTCATTGTGGAAGCGGCAAACGCTGCATTCTTCTCTCGTATCAAGTTGCACATAGCCGCGTTGTTGTCGTTGAACCACTTTAGACGTTTCTGACGTTCCACACGGATCGTCTCGGTGGATGTTGCCGTGATTTGTTCCTTCAGCTGTTAACACATACCCTCGGGCTAGTGGATACAGGAGCGTCTTTCAGGCGAGCGGCAATCACGTTGAAAAGCAGTCGTCATCTCACAGTTCATCAATGTTTGGCTGCCGCACAATCACGTAGTCAAGCAAATGTGATGACCACTTCGTGGATGGGTCCACGTCGTGATGTCGCTCGCATCCAGCTGGAATCGGGTGTTCGTGATAGCCAGCTCGTGAGTAGCACACAGGTGGAGCAGACGATCACCGTTCTCATTGACTGAACCAATGCCGTAGGGTCCGAGGACTCCCGGCCAAGCTACTGAGTCGCGCCCGACTCGAGCGTTCAAGTCACCCAGAACAAACAGTCGGTCACTCACTGGTGCCGACCGGATTGTGGCGGACAGCTGATCATGAGTGTGGCACACTTACCCCGACCTAGTCGCAGGGACCTGGATATGATATGTATGAGCGCGCAGTCATTAGGCATATTTCCGATTAGTTGGCTCGCTTGATCGCTATCTCAGCGTTTAATTCCCATATCGCCTTATCAGTGTTTTAGAGAGCGGTGGAACGCAGCTGGTAATGGATGGATTTTTGAGCCTACTCCGTCGACTAGTTTCTGATTAGTCGCGTTAGTAATGCGAAATATAATTGTCTCGACATCCCACTTTTCATTGTGTTCATGTCAGAATAGTAGCATCTTAGCAATGTCACCACCGGCAACCCTTACTATGTTGCATAATAAGACGATGCAGTGTGTTGAGCTTGTTTACTCGGAAGTCAGGACACAAGTGAACTGCAGCACTTCCACAGCAACAGGCACTGTTCAAGGGTTGACGACAGCTTTACATTGGTAAAGGGATTTTTCTGTTGAGCGTAGTGCGCTTTTAAATAGGAAACACAATGTGTATATGTGCGAAACAGTAAGGAGTTTCCTTATGGGAGTCGACAAAAGAGTACAGCCTATGATTAAAGTTGAGATCTCTTCCTCTAACGTGCGTACATTGAAGAAAGATCCTTGCACACGGCTTTTCATAACGACAACACAATCACCGTACAGTAATGAGTGGTCATCCGTCGAATAAGTAAGACATCAGGAAGCGGGTATTATTTAAGGATTGATAGCCAAGTTCTGTTGATCAGTTTTTACGTCTGCATAGACTTGTGTAGTTAGAACATGCACCAAAGATATGTGAAAATCCACTCGATTCACCGCTTATCCAAACCCCGACAGAACAGACGATCTAACAAGGAACCAATCCAAACCTGACGTTAAGATACCACATCAGGATTGAACAAACAGCCTCAATGTTACATCTTCCGTTATTCGCCATTTCTTTGTTCTGTATTGCACCAATTAACGTACAGTTTGTGACTGTATGTGCCAATACGATCAGCCAATGACAGACTGTGATTTCTTTAATACTGTTGTACATCCATAAATTCGGCTTCTTGTCTCATGAATAAGAACTGCTTACTGCAACCAGTACGAGGTCTTCCTTATTACTTGCGTGGGAGGTTTCAATTCGAGTACGATTTCTAGGGCTATTCGAAGTCCCTAATTCTTAGTATTACGAGATACCATCTATTCATTTGCCACAGTGAACAGTCTTCGGTGATGCTGCGGCCGACAGACATAAGGTGTGATGTGAGCAGATGTTTGCATGACGTAGATAACCGAAGCCACTCATCGGGGGGAGGGGTTCATCTACCGTGGGTCGGGTACGTCTTCGACACTTGGGCTCTCGCGAACCACAGTCGGTGACTGGAGACTTTAGATGAGATAGGGTGCAATAACTTGAACGTTGTTGTTTTCGCTTCTGCTGCTGCTTTTTGGTCGAGTCGTCTGCGAAATAAATGCGTCCTAGTGACGCGAAACACTAAAAGCCACAAGGAATGTGCCTTTCTGATGATGCCTTACTTTCACTCGTAGCTCTGCTGCTTTTTGTTTGCAAGAAGTAGGCGCTTTCATTTGGAATACTTAAGTAGAAACAGTTATTCTCATTAGCTAGGTCCCTTTGCTTGCTTTTTTTCCTCAGCTTTCTTGTCCAGGATTTATTCCCGGAAGTACTGTGCAGCTATCAGACGTATATGCACTGATTATATTCATAAAGTTTCACCAACAAATCTACCCGTCCTATCAACCTTTACGTTATTTTGCTAATAAGCATTGAATGCCTCGATGAATACAAATGCTGCTATGCTTTTCTAGACAGCGAGCCTGCTCCTTTTACTTGCGCTTACACTACCCGCCATTAAGTTGCCCCGGTATTCTTACAACAGCCAATATCATCATATGGCGTTTCGTTCGAAAAACTTTTCTATGCTTTGTATGGGTATTTATTAATAATGACAACCACCACCATCATTCTTCTTTTTATACGGTTGTGGATGTTTATTTCTATGTTCTAATCAATTCACCCGCCTGCCGTGATAAACTCGTGAAATGCAATTGTCAGTTGACCGTGAGATTCACTCAATCCTAGACACGTTCAACTAGATTTATATCTGACGAACATGTTTACTGGGATGGTCACTTACTCTGAATGCATGCTCTTTGCAATCCTACCCGTGTCTGATGCTATGCTGTCTCCGCAAAATTCATTCATCTGAGTTTTAACCCTCAGTCACTGTGCCGTTTCGCGATGAGTTTTTAAAAGCGATGACCATCAACATGTGCACACTTAAGATCAAGCCGTTACGATTGAACTGATTGCCCGCTGAGCTTGTCATGTTCATATGGTGTTAATGTACTGCCGAATCCTTGACAGCCCGTACTTTCTACACTACTCCTCACTGAAATGATTGTTATAATGGTTCATGCAGCTCGCTTTCAAACTGGTAATTCGTCACCGGTTGTAATCCTGTCTGGGCTCACCAGGTAAAGGTAGATTAAACGAGGTTCGAGCAGTCAACCTTTCGCGTTATGGTTAAGAGTCTTTATATCCTAGACCAACTTTTCTGTGCACATCGTTTTTGATGGCATCGATTAATTAGTAAGAGCTTTCGACTCGTAAACCAGAGAGTTATTGATTCGATCCCCCATTCATCCTACATCTACTCGTTGAGTCTAAACAAGGACGAAATCAGTCGTGTAGTATTGGTTTGAGGGTGAGCATCATGAGTTTATATAAACGCCACTTCGTACTCCCGTGGCCGTACCTAATGCAGACTGGTAATACAAAGTAGACTGCATCCACGCATACTAAAACGAGGTATGACCAAACTACATATTATTTGAACAACATAACTCCAGTTCTTTACAACATCAGTGTAAATCGTCTTCGAATGTGCCAATGGATTATGCAGAATAGAGAAGGATCGACTTTTAGTCATACTGTCTGACCTTTACGCACAAACAGATTAGGTTACTTCATTCGAAAACTCGTCGATTGCCTTCGGTGATCGCTTCACTTGACACGTCGCCAATCACTTGTTGTTCAGTGCTATAATAATAAGGTGTGAACCTTTATCAGTCAGTACAGTACTAAATGGGAATCACTGATGGACACTTGTTTATCTTGCGGTTATGCTGGTGGATTTCATCAATACTGTGAACGGTGGCACAATTAACCGAACTTTTTACGGAGATTCTCAATCTCAGATCAAATGCTAGTTTCTGGGTGTTCTCTCTGTCTCTCATTATGTTGAGGTTAAAGCAACATCGAATTTAAGAATTACCACATGTTTTAACTGTTTCTGTTTGATTGACTGTTGATATACGACTGGTAGTAGTGCTTTTATTGGCTTATTTTACGTAAATAAAATGCCAAGCTGTCAAAACAGCTGATTCGAGAGAAGTTGGGGATGTAGAGAACAGTCGTCCAGACGGATTTTATGATGGCGGGCGTGTTGATTGTTATGTCCATATAAATGTATAATTCGACGATTTTTGGAATTTCCCGAAAGCCTCAGTTCTTTAGCACAATGAAGATAGCAATTGAAGTAGTTGCTGTTAGTGCCCACAGCGCCACCTGGATGTAGTGCTTTCTTGTTCTCAGAAATTTTGCATCTTCAGCTACGTTCGACGTGTTTTTGTGACCACCGGATAATGTGCCGAATTCAAATCATCTCTGAGAACTAGGGTACTACGGTTAACCCCATTAGACTGATGACACGGCAAACGGTACATAGGTTGGAAAGCCCGCCCCGTCGATAATCAGTGCTGTGACTGAACGACGGGCACCAAAATTACACTCGAACCCTAGTTCTGTGCTTTTTCGGTTAACCACGTGGTGGATGGTGTTCAGGTATGCTCTGAGGCAGGACCTGGTAAGGCAGCCAGCAGTATCCGCTCCATAGAAGCACTTGAATGATTGAACACAAAAAACGCTACTGAGGAGTAATAGGGAACTTTGGTATATATAAATACCGCCCAACAAGCTTAAAGATTTTTGTGTGGTTTCAATCGAGAGAGAAGTCCTGGCTGATGGGTCATTGGCTGGTGTTATCGGGTTAGTTACCGTGTCTTCTCTAGATACTATCTGGCAACTTAAGCACTGCTCACGAACTAACGTAGCTCTGTTTTTTTGCACGTTGATTGAGCCGTGCCTGATGTGAGGTCACTAGCACAGTCGTCAACCCGGTTACCTCATGAAGACGGAGCCGGAGATCTAGTCTCTGCCGTGGAGGGGATGTGCACTACCGACGGGCTCTATCAAGATCGTAACTCGAGTACATTACATCTTTTCGAAAGAGTTGATTGAGTCATCTACGGGAATGCAATAACCGTAATCGTTTGTGAATTCAATTCATACAAAAGAAGTTGTACCTTTGGGCCGCATACCTTGGGTTTGCATCATACTGAAGTTAGCTGCTGCGTCGCACTGTAGATGTTTCCAGTAGCGTTACTGAAGGTACGCGTTACAAGTTGGGCTAACGCTTTGCCCTTATAGTCCAACGTCATACAAACCGTCTTCTTTATCTCTGATGAATTTCAACTTTCAATATCGTCTGTTTCAAGTGCCGGTTAATGAACTTTCTGGATGAGCATTGTTTGCAAATGTCCGTCGTAAAGAAAAGTCATCTTCGATATCGGTTCACCCCTACCACAATTAGGCACTCGATCACACGGCATGATTCCCAACCCGAAGAAGAACTGATATGAGCACTAACCTTTGTCGGGAGTGTGTCACACTAGACCACATAGACTGTTATGTATGTATGACAAGCGACTAACATACAAGTCAGTCAGGATAATAAACGAATAAGATACAACTACCACGTATAGCAGCCGTGACGTTAGAGCAAATCAGGTTGTGAGGGTGCCAAAAAACAATCGAGGAAAACAGTTCAGATAGGATTTAAACGTACAAACTTCCGACGGTTGCAATCCAACTGGTTAGTTGGAATAATACAGAATCGTTCACCGAGATAGTTCAGCCTCACTTCAAACAGCTGATGTTATATCTCACTTGTAGGTTTGCACATTCTAAAGATGATA
>LOND01000638.1:87216-112939 GCA_014220965.1 Paragonimus kellicotti | reverse complement strand
CCACCGCTTCCAGTTTTCATGTAAACATCCACCTGGCTCTTTAATCCAAAAGGGAAGAGCTATTACCAACATAGCTAGGACTGGAGGGGTGTAAAAAGGCGAATCTAATAGAAAGTAGAGTAATGACAGAAGAAAAAACGGAGACGAGTGCAGGAAACTTGAAAGCAATGACTGCTACTCTTGGAGATAGGAACATACTATCTACCATTACTGATGTTCGTACAGGATCTCAAAACACATCAACAATGACAATAGTACTACTGAAACTGGCGTTACGTTGTTTATGTTGCGGGGAATTTCACTGATTCCAATTCTGACTAAAAGTTTATTATTTTTTTGAACTTTTTACTTTTTATACGATACCCAGGAAAGCCTCCCGCCAACGGTGATCCAGTCTCAGTTTAAATCCGTACACTGTGTCATTCTGTACTACTTTCGCGGACAGTTTGCCCCAGTTTTCACAGCTCAGTTAGCGAAGGAGCTCGCTACCAGTGAATTCTGAGCTCGGGCCTTAAATAACGTAAGACTACGACACTCTAGCTGCATACTCATATCCCGTTTCAGGGATTCTGCTGCTTCAAAAGTTCAAAATCCGTTCAGAACTCGGAATATTCTAGCCAGGTACTCCCTTTTCCCATGCCTCTGTAATGGGAGAACGTTTAGAAGTTTGAGTCTTTCCTAACAGCCCTTTACTTCAAATCCGGGCGAAAAACCTTGTGCGCATTTTTGTACCCGCTCTGACACCTTCTTGTTTTCTATGAAGAGGAGTCCCCACGCTGACTCGCATAATCTGGGTGCGACCTGACGTACACTCTGCATATTGGCACAGTCACCTGCTGCATTCTACTGTTAATAAATTTTTTGAGCTGTGTAAACGCCTCATTTGTTATTCTCGCGGCCTCGAGGCTCCGCCTGCTGGCTTTGAAATCGGCTGTGATTTGGATGCTCAGGAACCGCTTAACCGTTTTTCTCCAGCGTGGTCTAATTCACGTAAGCTTCCAGACATTTTGCGCTGTTTTCCGTCTCCGTCTCTCAAGAAGCCGCCGCATTTGGCCACATTGAGTTGTGGTATCCAATGAATGAGCCATCCATATGGCCCATCAAGATCCACCTGAAGAGCTCGTTCCATTTGACTTTACATCATCTTGACGTCATTTGCTAGTGTGTAATACGGAAAGCTCAGAGATGGTACAAACTCATCGCCTAACCTCGGAAGCTACAACAGACCCATAACTGACTCCTTTGGGACCTGACCGTGCGCTCGTCCCTGTCTAGTTCTGACTAGTTTCCTTCCCACATACAACTTCCGATTCATTAGAAACTTCTTTATCCAAGCGAGAAACCACGAAGTTATGCCACATGATCCTTTTTCGGGAAAGGTAGCCGATAAGTTACCGAATCAAACGTCTTCTGGAAGTCCAGATAACTCGTCAACCTCCTTTGCCCCTCAGAACTTTTTGTAACTTTGCCAAGAAAACACAGCAGGTTTGTGGTGCGCGACCTCTTTCTTAGAAACCGTGCTGGATGGCAAGTACAACATTGTTAGCCGTAAGATGTACCAATGTTTTCTCCTAATATTTTTTCCAAGACCTCCAGTCCCATAGTTCAAGACTCAACGGTCTCTAGTTGGTTGCTTCCAGTCTGTTACTTCTTTCCCGGATGGGGTAACTTGAGCTGGTTTTCAGTCCTCCATGGAGCAAGCCGTTTACAGAGGCCTGCCGAATATGTTAAAAAATAGATCACCCAGTGGCCTCAGTATAGCTGAATTAGTCCATCTGTCCCTGCCGCCTTGCCGACCTGAAGTTTACTGAAGCAGATAGTGACATCTTCCTCGTCTACCGTGATGTCCTTTGTTTCCGTGTTCATTTCTCGCGGATTGTCCTTATTCTCCGTTTCCCTTTCCTTCTCTAGAATATAAACCTGCTGAAAGGAATCCAGTAGGACGTCCGCTTTCTGCCCTTCGTCCACTTAGCGGCATCCTGTCTATTCTTTACTTGACCAACCGCTGCTCGCAGGGCTGGTTTGGATTGTACGTAGTTTTAATGTGGTTTAGGATTACTCCTAGATTTCCTACACTCATTGATGTATATTACTAGCAACTCTTTACCTCGTAAACTTTTCCCTGTAACTTAGTCACTGCTAGGGGTGAGCGGCTGTCCCACTTTACATCGAAGAGAGGGTTCCGTTTTCCAGACTTGATGTTAAACCTTTACCGGCCGGAATACTTGTATGACCCCCTGAAGTTTGCCATGCGTTTTTATTCCTAGAGACTTAGCAGACGACGGAACCGAGCAGTGCTTGTGTGCAGTTTGAACCGAAGACCCCTCACATTCTCGTCATCCCAACTATCGGTCTTCAGTGGTGCTCTGCACCTCCGGTATTTTGGTGGCTTGACTAATCGCCTATTTCAAGTTTACGGTCTTTCTATTTCCACCAACCTTATCCGCTTCCACGCAACTGTGTCATTTGGTTCTCGGATCTGTACTTCCTTTCCATATTTTGACAGGCCATGGTTCCCTCAGCTGCAGTTAAGAGTTTGTCCCTACTGTAAGATTTCGCAAATTCGATCGGGACGAGCCGTGGAGTCCCAGGTTCTAGGTTAACTGTCCTCCTTATCTGCCCAACTTTAGCACTGCTTCTAATGCCACGTGTCCCGGAATGCTTACCCCCTAATAGACTCACCACATGACAGCGCATAGCCCTTTCCTCCCGGGCCTCTTCCCTCATGTGGATTTTCTCAGTGCGCCATCTTGCGATGTCTCTATCACTACCCTAACCTAGGACAGTGTTTGTCCTGCCGTCTTGCCAAACTCCCTGTCATAGGTCCGCAGTCTCTTAACCGCTACCTTCTGATCACACGCCACCTTTTGTTTTTCCACGAGTTTCGCACCAGTGCATTTTTCCACGAAGTATTTATTTGTCCTCTTGCCACTTCTGCCGGACGCAGAAATTATCTTAGGGCTGGGGCCTTGTGGGGCGTTTTGTTGACTTCCTACTACCCGAACCCCCTCTTTACACTCACATTGCTATTTTGGGATGGCGTCCCAGTCCGGACAGTTTGTTGTGTCCGATCGTCTCTTGCTTACATACAACTTGAAGGGGGGGCAATTGTCTTTTTACCTGACGTTTTAACTTCCTGTTCCTCTGGATCACCGCTTCGCACGATTGCTAACCCAACAACATTGATACCTTGGATGCCATAACGGCCAATTGCTTTATCTTTCTTCCCGTGTTCAAGTGCTCTCACATTGTTCATGGTAGCCTCAGGCTTACAAGGAACAATTCGGTTAGGACGACGTGAGGAATGTTTGGTGAGAAAACAGCTTCGGTGCCTTGATAGTTAACGCGCCGGCATTCGCGGGCACCACGACGAATTCTTTCATTGCCCACCCCTACTTCTCAACGCTCTTTTCTACATAGCTATGTTATCGACCCTACGGCCTTCCAGGCTTCTGCTTTTCAATTCATCATTGGCACGGAATTCAATCTTTGACTCAAATACGTCAAATCGCGGCGGCGTAAACGATGCTGACCGCCTTCGTACCGACGAGTCGCATCTTGGAATGGCACAATGCTAAACAGGATATAGTGCTGATAAGTAACGGAGACCTGGAATGTCTGGGGATCGGGTTGGGGTGTAGCCCTGAGGATACCTGACGACGTGTGGTTCACTTCAAACTGTCCTCACCGACGGCCACAGGGCTCTATCGGAAACATTTTTATACTATCAAAGTGTCTTTGTTGACGTCCAAACTTGTCTGACACCTTGAAAGAACTCCTCCGCCCTTTTGAATATTGTCGTTTGGCCAATTCGTTTCGACGGAAACTGGGATTATGAAGTTGGTCGAAGGGTTGTAAATTCTTTTATGATAATGACGACGCTGCACATAAGCGACTTCTGCAGTGATATCGTTCCCTACTACACGCTTAAACTTCGAACCACGCGGTAGATAGACCTGGGTACCCCTGGGCTTTGAGTATTTCTACGTTTGGCGCAACATCTTGACCGTTTTTAGTTACCCATGGTCATGCAGGTTACTACACAAAGCTGCCAACTCGTTCTGATGTCGTCGTAATGACTGAAATACATACCCGGATGTGCGAGAACGCCACCTCTACCGTGCATAAACCATATGTCGAAGCGGAAGGGATGGTATCCAGTATTAAGCATTTCGGCTTCTGAGACTGCACCCTTGCGTCACGTTTCTAGGAATGCCACTTGCATCGGCTGACAGCAGATTTTAAAAGTTGATGTACAATACTGATTCTTGTAATCAACCGACGGTCGCGCCACCAGTTCCACCGAGTATTTGGGATCGTATTGGAGCTAACTTCCCTGGGCAAGAGTAGCGACGATCAATCCAACTTCGACCTCCAGCAAAACAGTCCCATATACTGATTAAGCAGACCATACTCACCGTCCGCTCTGCGTCCTCGTACTCCTCCCACCGCCGGTTTGAAAACAACTAACCAATACATTGCAGTTGACTTCATGCGGGTAACTGTGTACTAAAGCAGTCGGGGACATAATGCTGGTGCTGCCATCATAAGGTCGACTCGGCTGAGAGTGAGTGGCAGGCTCGAAGCACGAGTTGGAAGGTCTCCTTAACTCGACTGATGCTTCCCATTTAGTACTTCGTTGACAAGCGGCTACCCAGCAAATCCATGGCCGACTGCGAGGCGTCGGTCAACATCTGCCTAACAGCCGGCCCCACAATGAACGAATCGGATGAGAACAACCACCCTTAATCTCGTGGTTGAACGCATGCAACAACATTTCTATAACGCATTATCATATTCCCAACGTTCGATTTGCAAGGTTTTCTGACCATTACCATTTTATGCACGTTCGTTTTGATCAATGTTTCCAGCTAGCGCGCGTTCGCAGTTCCACCCACTTCGTGCGTGGTGAATCCGTATCGTTTGCAGTTCGTCGTCACTGGCAATTCTGTTGATAGCTTTGCAAGTGTGTTAAATGTATTCCATGTTTGCGGCTCCAACACTCCAAGCTTATTAGGAATTTTTATTTACATTTCAACACACAATCAGTATGAACTGTTTTCAACAGCTTTTGTAATAGAAATGAGTACAGTGAAACAACGGTATGGTGACTGGACCATTAACAAGCGTATAAGGCGTGAGTGAGATGGGTTAAGCGCTGGATGACGGATATGCATAATGCTGGATGAACGAGGACTCAGTACAACCTGCAGCCTCAGTAGAGCTTGTAGGTTAGATATTGCGTAACTTTTCCATGTTGCAATGCAGAAATACCGCATGAACCTACAACAAGTGGTTCAGATGTCGCAGCTGCTGCTCCTAGCGTGACATCTGTTACTGTGTCAAGTGTTGTTAAGGAAAATACCACCGCTAGCGGTGCATGTTTTCTTTATTCGAGTCTATCTGTCACAGTCAGTCAGTCACTGGAAATATCCAGTATTTTAGATGCCATCCGACTGTCCTAATCCACCTCAAATCTGTCACATTTACAGAAATGAAATTACTGCTGGTTTTATGGAAACCCTCTGCTCCTAATTAACTACTTGATCCACCCGCACTGCGATGGACTCCAAAGAGTGTACATACGGCAATGCTTGCCAATGGATGTTACGTACACATAAGAATGCCGACGTGGCAGCGGGGCGTTCTTCACCGTTAATGTTCCACCAGCGGTGACTACAGCACAGTACAAGTCAATATAGAAAAGGTACCGTTGTTTGACTAACCCGCTACGGAGTTATGGCCCAATACTTAGTCGCATTGTGCGTCGTTTCACAAGCACTCCATTCATCAGCGGCTCATATTGCGTTCATTGGTGCCCTGATTCAGGTGATGATTATCTACAGCTGTTCGTGTCCGAACTGGTGGAAATATGCAGTGCTGGCGTGACGCTGAATGACCCTCATTCAAACATATATGTGGACATTCAATGTGTAATTTACGGTGTTCCAGTTCACAGCCACGTCGAGCAAACGAAAAGTCATAACCGTTACTGCGATTGCAATATGTGGGTGTATAAGGGTGTGTCACAGTTCCCGATGGGCGACGTTCCATTCGACACCCTCCAGCATTTGCACTGATTCGTCCGTCCGACAAAAACGTTGGCCGAAGCATCACATCTGAAACACCTGTGTTATATCAACTGCCTTCGGATAGGGTTGCCGATTTCCCATTTCACCTGATGAGCCTTGTTTTCCTTGGTGTCATGAGACTTTTAGTTCACATTCGATGCCTCTCAGGGAAACGTTCAGACTTGCGTCTGTTTAACCGCATGCAACAGGCTGTTGACAGCAAATCAGAGGCATCCGTTTCACACACCCCCATTAACCCCAATTTCGAACGTTTTGAAGCCAACGAGAGTAGCGTGGTTTATTGCACTCGGGCCCCGTGGTTATGCGTTCATTCTTCCCATACCCCACGTATGAGAACTTAAGTTTGTTTCTTTCCATTTACATACTGTCTCATCCTGGTTTGCATCATTCCCCAACTGAGCGTACCCAGGTTTTGTTTGTTAATTTTTTGATCAATTTGTGTGGGAACGGTTAACCTGTTAATAACGTGCAGTGTCTCACCCACAGATGCGGTGATGTGGAGCGTTTTGGACAACTCCACATTTGCTGGACATTTTATATTGACATTTTTGTGAATAACATCTTACTTCCGGTTAGGGAAACGAAAGAACCCCAGTGCACAATCGAGCATTTGAATACTCTGTGCACGCTTACACAGAGTGCAGCGGTGCACCAATGGATAACACCAATCTATGTAGTCAAAGTGAATGGGAGCATGACGTGTTCTGCGTGTGCTGCCGTTGCTGCATTTTCGCGCGTCTCCGAGCAATTGTGTTTTGATAAAAAGGACCCTACCGCATTCACAAATGCAGGATGACGTGATATTCTGTGAAGCATCCGTATGCGTGCGTGGTTTCTGGCCCCATGCTTTCCAGCAATGAAGCAGACAAAGTCAATGAAATTTTTATTATCTCACACGCTGCCACCAGTGGGTAAATTTCAACTGCATGACATCCGTAACACTTTCATTAATGTTGAAGAAAACCATCAAAAAGCGAGAAAGTATGAACGGAGAGTAGAACGTGAATCGACAATCACTTCTATGGATGCCACCTACGGTGCGTTTCTAACGTAAAAACGAGGAACAAGTGAACGTTCTGTTTACTTCTTCTTACGGTCAGACGCAAGCGCATTATGTCGTTTTCCCGGAGCAACGTTTCAAGAGGTGCAACTCCGTCCACGATGCATACATCCTTTTATGTGATCAAGGATATCTCCAAGAAAGTGGTGGAAAGTGAAACATTTCACCATGAGGTGGTTTGAAAAATCCAGACAGAGATGTTAGAAGATGCAAACGCCGATACTCAGAGGCTAATCACAAAATGGTAAGGACCTATAGATTTGCGAAAGTCCTTTAATTAAACGATTAATCCGTAACTAGAGGACGCAAAGTAAACCCCGAGAGAGGAAGCCGGAAGGAACCATGAACAGGTATGAGTTGTAGTTGGTTCATGGTTGAAGTTGGTTGAAGTCAACCCGCCATATAAAAGTACCGCCAATTTAATGTGATATTACTGGTGAGTAGTCGAGGATTTGGATTAATTTCAAGTTGAACATCACCCACAATTGATCGCAGCTGTCGCATTCCCATAGACTTCCAGTCGGCCCCTTTCGAAAAGAAGCACTAGACTCGAGTTTCGCTCTCATTAGGTGAGTGGTGTTCAACTTGATATTTCTTCTGTTGTGCACGCTGATCTGGCAGATTCGAATAACCAGAAGAAACTGTATAAAAAGTGAGGTCTAATGTGTCCTGAAAATACTGACAAGTCCGTATGTACAACGTTTTTCAGGTAAACATTCACTAGAGGTTTTTGACTTTCTAAATCTCTGTCTGTTACAAGTCTTCTTCGTTCGTGTTATGACTTCACCTGTTAACATACTTCATCTCAGAAAATGAACTTTAATAGAAGTTGGATGTTACTCTTTCATGGGTTTCCATTTTTCTGTGCTTCCTTGCCCTCTTGCTTCCTCATTTTGTGTGGCCTTTGTTTTACTGACTTCTCTGTGTTCAGTTCGCCAGCGGCGTGCAGAATGCCGGATCTGCAAATGCCTGTAACTTAAACGGGAATGACTGTTTCATGGTAGAAACAATTTTCAATCTGAAATATGTGGATACCTTTTTATTGCGGTGCTTATCGTTTTGCTATCAATTTTCTCCGTGTTCAGCGGCAACGTTGATAACTTTTATGGTCGCAACTCCGTTTCAGCGTCAACTTCGGGAGTTATTCGACGCGTCCACCTCTGTATCGGTCAGCATAAGGTCGTTTGAAACGGTTGAAACGAACACTTCATGAAAAAATGATTCTGGTAAATTACATTGTCAATTCTTGACAAATCAGGTCGTCCGTTTAGAAACGTCGATTGCTCGAGAAGTCAGTGAAACTTACGGACTAATGTCAGCACCCGGTAACTGTGAGACTCGACTTGTTTTAATAGTTCAGGCCAGGAATGTATGAAAGCCACCGCCAGCGTGATTGGCTTATTCGGATGCTACCATGGCCAACTGAGAATCAGCTCTGACCTACTCTGAAACGACTTTGGCCAGAGTCGGACCAAATCTGGATTTTGGTGCACGCACACCCAGATCCGACTCCCTACCAACTCTTGCCAGAGTCCGGCTGACTCGGCGTGTTTAATGGGCAGCTACTTTTCTCATCTGGATTTGTTTTCGTAAACTGTACCATTGTTGGCTCATTACTGCACGGGCAACGGATTATCTCACATTCCACTTGACATCACGGGACTCCCTGGTGGTCTTTTACACGCACTAGGGAGCACACATTTAGCATCCACACCGCTCTCTGCTAGTGATCTCAGTAAGCGATTCAGTCCGGAGCAGCACTCTGAATAGCAGATCGACTAACCGAAACGATTACCCTGAAGCTCTGCACGTGAGATGGTATCACCGTCGCTAGTGTTCCATTGTGCGTGCGTTTTGCAACGTGTCGCTGGCTTGAGATTTGGCAAATTCTCATCCAAACTATTGTACGTCATTTATTGGATAAGCCATGTGGAAGCGTGTTGCCGGTAAATGTGGTTGACGGGAAGTGAAAATGGACAAACCCCCCCAAACTCATTAACTATGGCCACTCGAGTATTAGTGTTCCATTGTGCGTGCGTTTTGCAACGTGTCGCTGGCTTGAGATTTGGCAAATTCTCATCCAAACTATTGTACGTCATTTATTGGATAAGCCATGTGGAAGCGTGTTGCCGGTAAATGTGGTTGACGGGAAGTGAAAATGGACAACCCCCCCCAAACTCATTAACTATGGCCACTCGAGTATTAGTGGAGTGCAGGAGATTCAAACCACACGCCGAACAATCTGACCCCAATTCACTTCAGTTCTCAGCAAGTGTGAGCGAGCAATATGGCGGCTCAACTTCTCGTGCTGGTAGACCACAGTTTTCTTGGCTCCAAATGGGATGACTCAGTTTAACGCTTCATCTGCCGAGTCCGGTAGGGAGTGGAAGAAGCGGGATTTAATTGAGGGTGAGAATATCTAGTTTATACGCTACGGACACCGGATTTCATATTGTATAAGGAAGAAAAAACCCGTATCCGATCAAGAAATATTTTTTTTGCGCTTTCGCGGAGTAAATATTTGAAAGGACGAACATGGTGTGCACACATTCATTTCAATACAGCCGGAAATGAAGCATACAGTTTAAGTGTACACCCATCGGTAAATACGATAATATTGTAACGCCTTATATGCACATGACCCAGAAGGAACGGTGCTGTACATTTGTGTGTGGAAAGATGGTTTATCGACTGCGCACTTGCACGTAAATGTACTTGAAAATCACCGCTCGGATGGGCTTCCATGACTCAACTGCTCCTATCTGACAACAGCTATTATGGCTTTCGCAGGGACTGGGCTTGAAGGTCGTTCCAAAGGTGAAACGGTCATTATAACGCTAATCCTTGTTCTTTTGAAATATTTTTAGAAATCTTATAATCGAACGTTCGGGCCAAGTTTCTGCGGTTTATCTCTTAGGAACAAGCAGTGATAATGAGAAAACTGAAATACATCGGATAAGTGCCAAAAGTACTAATATGGTGGTGAGAACTTTTCTACCATTTTCGAAAAACTGTCCATTACTGGCGCTAGTCGACTTTTCATGTCATATGAATGCGTTCATCACAATTTTCAAAATGGGATACATCATCTTATAGCCCGAGATTGCCTAATGTTGAGGGGTTCTGAAGATGTCGTTGGAGTGTAAATATACGATCACACAATTTGGCGTTGTACTTCAACAAGAATACTGACACATTTGATAGTGAAACATGTATGACAACGCTTCCTTTTTGCAGGAGTTCAGGTAGATACTGGTCGATGAGAGGTTGTTCCTATAAATGGTCGGAAATGACATACGATACTGCCATTTCCACATTCGGTGTATACAGAATGGTGTAAATAAATGGTATTATGTCACAATTTATCACTTAGGATCTTCTGAAGTTGATTTTGTTCACTCTACCATATTGTTTCAACTAAATTGAGATCGCGTGGCGCTTAGCGTCTGATCATTCAGTATGCGATTACAGTAGTTGCTGCTCCGTCCAGTTCACGCAAGCTATGGACAGCATCTGCGGATAGGTTGTTTTCACATTAGTAGCTGCTTCTTCGGAATGGCTTTTACCATGAACAACATGGAGAACGAACACACGCGGGAAGTGATGAGAAGCTTGTAGTTGAAGCGTTTGGGTACATGGCTAATTATCATCTTTGATTCCGTTGATTGTCATGTTGGCTGGAATGTTTTTGCACCGCGATAGATAATTGGCATTCTGAACGTCATGCAACGACTGACTGAAAATTTCCTGCAAGTGTCCGGCAGGCAGCTTGAGTTGTTCGGTTTCCGTGTACTGATTGGTCTGAACGCTATACGATCTCAATTTAGTTGAAACAATATGGTAGAGTGAACAAAATCAACTTCAGAAGATCCTAAGTGATAAATTGTGACATAATACCATTTATTTACACCATTCTGTATACACCGAATGTGGAAATGGCAGTATCGTATGTCATTTCCGACCATTTATAGGAACAACCTCTCATCGACCAGTATCTACCTGAACTCCTGCAAAAAGGAAGCGTTGTCATACATGTTTCACTATCAAATGTGTCAGTATTCTTGTTGAAGTACAACGCCAAATTTGAATGGTCGTATATTAACACTCCCACTGTCCGGAGATATTCAGCTCACTGACGCTGATATCATGCGGAAGCCGGATCCCCATAAAAGCAAAGATATACCATCAATTTTCATGAACTAACTGCCTGAGTTCCGGTAACCTACTGAACAGACTCAGACAGTTCATACACACGCGTTGGGGAAACACTTCTTTGTTTACTGTGCGGCAGGAGAGAAAGGGGGGTGAGAAATATTCGGGGATTTGAAACCTAAAAGTAAGGATGGGACTATGGACACCGCTGATTTGTTCTGCTGAGAAGGTCTGGCGGCCGTCGGTATATACACGCCAGCGACCATAGGGAGCACCTGACTGGCATTATTGACGTCGCCGATTGCTGTCGCTGTCTCTTTGTCAACTGCTGTCCCCGGGCGAGCGTCTGGAAGTTTTTACCAAATGAGAAGCTGTTTCTTCCCTGTGGTAACGGCAAAGCTACAAAGCATGCGAAGTGTGGTGTTCAGAGACAATTAGTAGAAATACCTGGTGGGACGGACCAAGAAAGTATCATTTGATTTGTGAAAGGTGTCTCCAACAGGCTATTTCTGTTCTGAATTCCTGGACGGGAGAAATATAATGCTCAGCCGTTTAGTAACCTTCGGGACGGGTTACACGGAAGATGGCTTCCGAGCGATTTCACTATCCTCAGCACTTGTGCTTGTGTTTGGAAGGTCGGTCGTTGGGCTATCGTCTACTCAGCGGAATTCCCACTTTCTACTACAGGTACGCAAACCTGGATGGGAACTACGGGATCGGAAACTACATTTTCATTCTCCAACTGCAGCTAGTAGTCTTCTATGATCTTGATATTGAGTTTAGCCCGCTGGTCACGCGTCTGCCTTCCTTACAGAAAGCGATCGAGAGTCACGGCCTTTAGGTTGACGTTGGCGGAGCGTTGTTGTCGTTGCAAGGGCAAACTAAAGCGACCGCACCGTATCCCGCCTCCGATGCGTCACGAAATACATATAGTTCAAAGTCACATTCCTCAAGCTCATTGGGCCCCCCGCGTTTGGCGATCTGCATTTCATGGAGTTTTCGCAAATGTTTCAATCTGTCGTGTCACTCTGAACCATTTGGTATGTTGAATCGGTTGTCTCCCTAAGCTTTTTGCGCAATAGCTCTTGCAAGGGTACCTTTACCGACGGTAGCAGTGGGGCAACAAGCACGTGTGTATGGTGTGAGCTGAAGATGGTGGAGAGAAAACACTTCGCGTCGTGGCTGGCTTCTCGGGCGATTCGATGCTCACACTTCAATGTATTACTTGCCACCCGCTGCACATTCAGTTACTGACATGTGGTTACCTAATTCTCACATGCACAGCGCACCTATGGCAATCGACCGGCCTGATGCTGTCTCTTATACCGAAAGTTATATTGCGGGAACAAAGGTACTTCAGAAGAGGAGCCTGCTTTGAATGTCATAAACTGTCAGTTTGTGTCTAAATGGGCCATGTGGTGTATGGTTGTAGGCTCTGATGGAATCTAGGGAGATAACATCTGAGATGAAACGGTTGTCTTTGGCCTGCTCCAGGCTATCCATAATGATGTGCGTACTTTTTGTGCACGACAACCTATGATGGAAACCGTATTGGGGTGAGCAAAATAGGTTGTTCCGTGAGCAGTTTTCGAGAAAGACGGGGTTCATTGAACGCACCATTATTTGTTAGTGATTGCTGGCAGACAGCTAGCTAGGGAGTGCCTGTCACATGCGCTGAAGCTAGGCCTGACTGTGGTTTCCTTCCGCATAATAGGTGGAATGCCGATCCTCAGTGTCTGTTTAAACATCTTGTGTAGATTACCCGAAGCAAGCATGTAGTTAACAGGTATGAGGTTTTACGTTTAAAACGAGTTGGGAACTGCCATTCGGGCGCAAAAGCGTTATTTTTCAGTGTTTTGTGAAGATATTGAGATGCATATTTGGCGGCAAATGTATGGATTTTATCTGGTGTCAAGGTTGTATTGCAATGATAAAATTCGGCTACACCTATAGATAGATCATGCCTGCGCTTACGTTAGGGGAAAGGTTTAGTTTCTCTCGTTATAAGCATCTTGCCGGTCTTCGTGATCGTTTTGTGAACATGCTTTCATCGGAATTTCCATGGTGGACTATATATTTCTTCTTTGCAGAAACGCTCAGCTACACGAAATTGAGCGTTTCTGCAAAGAAGAAATATGTAGTCCACAATGTCAAACCAATCACGGAGACCGACAAGATGTTTATGTCGACAGAAACGAAACCTTTCCCCTACCGTAAGCGCAAGCATGATCTATCTATAGGTGTAGCCGATTTTTCTCATTGCAGTACAACCTTGACACCAGATAAAATCCATATATTTGCCCCTAAATATGCATCTCAATATTTCACGAAACATTGAAAAATAACTTTTTGCGCCCGAATGGCCGTTCCCAACTCGTTTTGGACTTGAAACACCATACCGGGTAACTGTAACGCAGCACGCCGCCGTGTTGTTGGCAACTTTCTGGTTTTTGACTGCGTAAATCGTACGCACATTTTACTGAGCCTCTGACTCACGCTTGGTTCTGTTGCCTCCTTTTGCCGGATTATTGTTGAAACACATTACTTCGAAAGAACACTGTAACCCGGTATCTCCAATCTGCATATAGTTGCTCAATGGGCATGACGGGAAATCGAGGCCTGTTAAGGTGGCTGCTTGCGTTGAGTGTCTCGCAATTGTTGTGCTTCATAGAAAGTCGGCGCTCATGTCTTTATTTATTCCCTTCTCGTTGACCCTCCTTCTCCCTACATTGAAGATCTTCCTGGTAGTGATTGCGAGCTTTTTGCAAACACTCACACTATCAACTAAGATGCGCACACAACGGATCATTTCCCTCACGAACGTTAATTTTGATGCTCCACAAATCTTGATATCATTTTCTCGTGGATGCTTGATTTTGAGCGGTTTTCCTTCCCTGCTTCCCATCGCTGGAATTTTGTTCATATTATCGCCGTTTAATTTGCGCTTAGTCGCCGCGCCATCACGCAACCGTTGCATTCGACCATATTCATATGAACCGTTAGTCTTGAAGCATGCATTCTTGATTAATTCACTATGGAGGTTTGTTGTTATCTTCTTTTCTTCAGTTTATACTAATTATTAATAAGGAACTCGCCTGTAAAGTTGTTGATCCATGAACTGAGAAAATTCGTCTCCATCGTTTGCATTCCCCATTTTCCCACTAACCTGACACTTGTTCCCACTACCTCACCCACCCCGTTTTGTTTTATTGAACTAATGTGTCATTAAGTGTCCTTGGCGCGAGTAGCCATTCTTGTCCTGGCTTACTGGCGTGACGGCTGACCTTTGACCTTGCTGGTCCTGTTGAGAAACTGTTGATTTTGCTGGACGAGACTATCGTCGCGAACGATTGAGGTTTGCTTTTTGTAATTACTGATGCATTTCTTTAATAGTACCGTAGAAATTGTTGGATCCAATCTTGTTTTCAATTTGGGGATCCGTTTTGGGCTACGCGTAACTCAACGATCAGACGTGGATCGTTACATCGCCAGTACAACCGTATTCTCTCTTTGGATCCGAAGCTGCTACTGAGCGGTTCGGAATTTGTAGAAGCTCGTTCGCTTACAGATGCGACTATTCTAGACACAGCCTATCGACAGACGTTGCGAGTAGATTAGGCGTTCGCGTGAACAACCACTAGACGTCCTGGTTAAACAAAGCCGGAACATCCAGCTTGTCTGCTACAGAACTTCACATTTGACACCCTTAAAGTATGTGTATTACCAACAGCATTCCATGCTCCTGGAATGTTGAACTTTATTGGGAGAAGTTTTATATAGTGATGAATACAGGAGTTAAGTGGGCGGCAATGGCCATTGAAACTTTGTTACATTAAAGATGAACTTGGCATTCAGGAGACAAAGTATATGTTCGCACTGAATCTGCTCAAGATCCACTCGCGATCTGTCCACATACACATGAAGGCAAAGGCAAATGATCAACCTTGGCGGAGAAAAATTCATCACATAAATTACAACGGTTTGCAAATCTCTAAATACAGGTTCTTATTACCCCGTGAACTTGATGGCCTTTCGAGTGTGATTCACATGCATCTGCAACACGATGATGATGCTTTTACTGTGGATGGCATGCTAGGTACCCTGGAATGACGTAAGTATCGCTTCCTGGACTCTCGATATCTACACACTTTCGGTGTCCCGCAATCACTTTCATCTGTACGTCAAGGCTTCTTATTTTACTTGTTTTCACTGTTGAGGTCCGGTCCCCATTCACGAACTTTGGTAGGCGTACTATAACCTGCAAATTTAGATTGACTGAAAAAGATGATAAAGGTTTTGTCCCACTAACGCCTTGAGCCATTCGAAGGGTGTTGGGAAAAGGCACTTTTTCCCAAAAATTCGCCATACTTGCCGAGAAAAATGGATTTTCCATTTTTGGAGAATTTGAACGCCCGCCAGAATTCTCGAACGTCCGAGAAGCTACGCTCACCTCTGATTGGTCCGTTGGGTGGCCTAGGCGCAAGGTCACCCGAAACCTATAAATACAGACGTTGTAAATCGGTATTTTGCCTTCTGGCTGGGCAGCAAATAAAGCTCGTTTGAAGGCCGTCTTTTTCCTTACTTGTTGGGGGATCTAAGTTGCGAGAGTTGGGTTCCGATATTTGTGCTCTGGTTTTCGTGCAATTTGGCAATATCGTTGCGTTCGTTCGTGATAGAGATACTGCTCGTGGTCTTTGTGTTTGTTCTTGTCTTTCTCTATCAGGGGGTCGTAACAAAGGGAAAAAGAAGGCTCATCCGAACCGAAGACTGAACTGTCCGGCAAGTACGACAGAGGTTGTTGTGACATCTTCCTTTGCAGTTTTCAAATAGATATTTCATGCTGTATTTTGCATGTGTTCCTTCAAGACCACTCCGTTCGTGGTATAGAGAACGTGGAAGTAGCAGCGACGTATGATGTTTTGGACAATCAGGGGCGGTCCTCTGATTGTGCATATTACCAGCGCTTCGGGCCTGCAGCTCAGCCTTGCGGTCACAACCCCCCTTCGAGGTTTCCGAGGTCCCGTGGGTACTGGCCGCTTTCTAGACAAACGAGTCGAGGATCCATCGCTCCGCGGGGTAGGTCACACCGTAATGTTTTGTTTGTGCCGTCTGTATCATGCCATAATAGTCATTCATTGTTGTTTGTTCTGTTGGACTGAATGGATGTTCTGCGTTGGCGATATTAGATACTGGCGCGGCGTGCACTGTGGTCCGTTCGAAATTTTGCCCAGAGATCAGACCGTACCAAAGAGAACTTCGCTTCGCAAACGGTACGGTCCTCCAAACAAAGGGATCATCAAGGATAAACGTGACCATAGGGAACGAAACGGTCCCGCAGGATGTATGTGTCTCTGATGCAATTCCTTGGGATGGCATAATTGGTCTGGACCTTCTCGTTAGAACAAGGTGTACCATCGACTTGCAACGGCGGATGTTGAGAGTAGGGGAAGAGTACTTCAAACTACCGTCTGGCAGGTCGCTTTCAGAGGAAACGAACCCTGAGTTATGGTCACTAGAAGTAGCACCTACTAACCTTCAGGCGCAGGTAGATTCATTTCTCTCTTCTTGTAATCGGGAAGTTTCAGAGGAGGCGGTTGGACAGCTGAAAGCTGTAGTGCTTGCCAATGAATCTGCTTTCGCATGGGAGGGCGCACCGCCGGGGAGATCCAGTCGTATACAACATCGTATTAACACCGGGGAGTCAATTCCGTTGCGCCAACCTCCCCGGCGCATACCTGCGTTGTATCGTGACCAGGTAGCCGAAATGATTGACGACATGTTGGCACGGGACGTAATTCAGCCGTCAACATCCCCGTGGGCTTCTCCAGTAGTGCTAGTAAAGAAAAAAGATGGCTTACTCCGGTTATGCGTTGATTATCGTCGTCTAAACAGTGTCACCCGGAAAGACTTTCCCAATACCCAGAACTGACGATACATTGGAATCCTTGGGGGGTTCCAAGTGGTTTTCTACGTTGGACCTGGCCTCAGGATACTGGCAGGTAGAGGTCCACCCGAGCGATCGCGAGAAAACAGCCTTCACCGTACCGGAGGGTTTATATGAGTTCCAAACTATGCCATTTGGCTTAACGAACGGGCCCGCGACCTTCCAGCGATTAATGTCATCCGTATTACAAGATGTAACACCGGCACATTGTCTAGTATACTTGGATGATGTTATTGTTCATGGATGCACGCTAAAGGATCACATGGCGAATCTGGCCTTGGTTCTCGAAAGGTTGTCGGCAGCTGGGCTCAAACTAAACCCCCAGAAATGTAAACTATATTATGTAAACTATATTATTATGTAAACTATTATAACTTGTCCGAGCTACTTCGAGTGAAGTAGCTCGGACACGTTATTAATCAGAATGGGGTCAGCAGTGATCCTGCGAAAGTTCGCGAGGTTCAGGAGTGGCCAACCCCGAGTTCACCGGAGGAGGTCCGCAAGTTTTTGGGACTTGCCGGATATTATCGGCGATTTGTCCGCTGTTTCGCGGAGGTGGCTGCCCCATTACATCGTTTAACAGAGAAGGGAAGGAGGTTTGTATGGTCAGATGAGTGCCAGAATGCCTTTGATACTTTACGCAAGGCTCTCACGACGGCACCCATTCTGGCATACCCGGATATCTCGAGGGAGGCAGGAGTGTTTATCCTGGATACAGACGCCAGTGATTTGGGGATAGGAGCAGTGTTATCGCAACGGGGCCCAGCAGGCTCAGAACACGTTATAATTCATGGGAGCAGATCCCTGAATAAGCACGAACGCAACTATTGCACAACAAGAAAGGAAATGTTGTCGCTTGTGTATTTTACAAAGCACTTTCGCCAGTTTTTGTTAGGAAGAAAATTTATCGTACGAACAGACCATCAATCTCTCCAGTGGCTACAAAATTTTAAAGATTCCGAAGGTCAAGTTGCACGCTGGCAGGAACAGCTTCAGGAATATGACTTCCAGTGCCTTCATCGCCCAGGGAAACAGCATGGAAACGCTGATGTTTTGTCTCGACGGCCGTCGAGACAAAACGGGGACTGCCTCAGCTGCAGGCCTATTCATGTAGCGTCACCTTCACTATAGCCAGTGGATTCGGACAGCTGGAAGAACCTCCAGAGCACTGATCAAGAATTAAAGCTGATGTACGAACGAATGCAGCAGGGTGCGGAAAGACCGACTAAAAGTGAGATGGCTTCCGCAAGCTGGGAAGCACATTGTATCTGGATGGTATGGTCTCATCTAGTAATATTGGACGGAATACTATATTATCAGTATGGACCGCAGTACAATTGGAAGATATTTCTAGCGACGTTCTTCTATACGCCGATGACCTAAAAATTTGGAATGCCACTGATCCCAGTGCATTACAGATTGATCTTGACGCGATTAAGCGCTGGTCGGACGATTGGAGTCTCCCACTAAATGACAATAAATGCGCACACATGTCACTCGGTGGAGACTCTGGCAATGCCTTCGTGATTCATAGTGCATTCGGCACAGTAGATATCATGAAAATCGATCTGAAGAAAGATCTGGGCATCTGGTTGTCGTCTAATTTATCTTTCGCGTATCACCATGAGATGGCGGCAAAAAAGGGATTTGCCGCTCTTAGGATGATTAAGCGCACTTTCCCGCATAGACAAGAGAGCGTTTCAAACGCTTACGGGGTTTATATAAGACCGCTCCTCGAGTATGCCAACCAGGCGTGCTACACCCTGTTTTCAATGATTGCCTTTCCAGATCAACAAACGCCCGCTTGACACTGAGCAAGAAAAACCGACTGGATCCGGGTACTTTGGGCCCTGCCTCGAACCCGTGTATCAATCGCTGAATCGCTCTTATCCGGGAGCCTGAATGATATCATGGTGACACCAGTATTGTCTTCGAAATTATCTACTAATCTGAACGTACTATTAGTGTTGAAGGCGATTTCAACACCGCTTTCCCTCACCACTGAAACATATGGTACCCAAGCGATCGCTTGCCTAGTCTTGATGAGGACTTAATTGGGGATATTCTCACTGCTATTTAATATAACTGCTTTCCACGTACCATCGAAGAGGTCGAGGCACTGCAGGCAAGTTTTCCTTTTCCGTTTGTCATGGGACGGTGGGATTCCCGAGGCTCGCTGGTGCTAGAAACCGGACATCAAACTGCCACTAGTCTCAAGTCCTGTGATCCGAAATGAAGTGGACAAGTTGCTCTTGATTTTGCACGCTTAATGACCATGATGTTATAAAGCATTTCGTAGCTGATTCGATGGATAATCAAGGACAGGTAATTTGTCGAGCCACCTCTTACTCATAATGAACTCATGGGGGAGGGTCGAATTGGAACAATGATAATTATATGATTGAATTTGCACACATTTCGTGTTTGTCTTCGGAATATTAAAACAAAAACTTATACGATAGAACTAAATGATTTCGGTGAATGGAACATTACAAAATGGGAACAACAGTGGTGGCCTAGGAACCACGATTGTCTGGTAGATTACAGAGAGACTTTTGGTCTGCCGATACGATTGGGCTTCGGCGCGCTGCCATTTGCAGGAAGTTGACTTTTTCACTTTATTTCCTACGGTTCTGCCATGGGTAAAAAGAGTAAAATAGGGAGGGCAAGGAAGGATAGGTTTTATTTTCTCGCTAAGGAAACGGGTATGCGCATCTTCATTGCCTGGTAGATGTTTTAGGTTATCGCTCTCGAGCCGCATTTAAGCTAATCCAGTTAAACAGGAGATTCAATTTTCTTAACACATCAAAGATTTTGATCGATTTGTGCGCTGCTCCAGGTGGTTGGCTGCAAGTCGCCTCAAAAGAAATGCCTGTGACCAGTCAGATAATTGGTGTGGATTTGGTTCCAATCCAACCCATTCCCAGGGTCAAAACATTTGTGGCTGATATCACCACTGAGAAATGCAAACAAGTTTGTCAAATCGCCCCACTTTACGTGTTAGTTGATACGCGCAGAGCTTTTACGTAATAAAGCGGATGTTGTTTTGCACGATGGTGCGCCGAATGTTGGAACGGCGTGGTCTATCGATGAGTATGCTCAAGGTTCGTTTCTTATATATTTTATGTCATTCGTTCAGCCAATCTTTGTTTACAGGCGTTTGCATTAGCAACCGATGTCTTGCGCAAGGGTGGTTGGTTTATCACAAAGGTCTTCCGTAGTAGGGATTATGAACCACTTAAGTGGGTCTTGTCTCAATTTTTCAAGACCGTCCGTCCTGTTAAACCGGAAGCATCTCGAATGGAATCTGCAGAGATTTTCCTCGTTGGTCAGTGTTATAAAGCGCCTGATCGTATTGACCCACGATTTCTCGATTCACGACATGTTTTTGGTGACATTGAGATAGAGAAAGATCGGTCGGTTGTTGTATCTTCACTTCTGAGAGAATGTAAAAGGAAGAGGTTTGCCATTGTTATTCCCGGCTTTATTTCTTCTTTAGGAAGGCTGAAGGCTATGCTGATGGCGGTATACTTTACCACGAGTTGCGTGTTTCTGATTTCTTGCAGGCTTCAGACCCATTGGAGGCACTCGCTAGAGCCAACAAGGTTGTTTCCCGAAATATCCATCTCTATTTCTTTTTAGGTTGTACTTGACCTAAAAGAGGTCGAAAATCATCCGCTAACTACAGAGGCCGTGAAATCCGATATGGAAGATATCCAGGTGCTTGGTAAAGCAGATATTAAGTAAGCAGTAAACTCGGCACACTCGCTGCTTTCACCCTAATTTAAGCCATAATCAGAGTACTTCTCATCGGCTAAATGAAGGTTGCTTGGAATTAGGTTAGTGTTGATCTAGGTAGTGTTGAAGTGCTTAAAAATGGGATAAGATATTGTGATGAGTGTTGTTATAGATGTTTACTCGTAGACTTTATTACAAAACTCGGTTAACAACTACTTTGAGTATCGCTCTTAACCTCGTGAATGCTTATCGTAGCTCGAGTTGATTCAGCACTAACTATTTTGGTGTGAAATTGTGAGGTAATGTTTTCACATCCGAGGCGTCTGACAGTTTAATTGTTCCACCGGGGTCAGTTTAAGTGTCGGTCTTTCACCATCTCGTGTCCATACTGTCGGTCGCCGTTTTTTCACGTGCATAAGTCATGTTGGTCTGTACTGCTACCAGAAAGTGTATTGTCTGCGACATTTTATCTTCATGTGTTGGTTAAATGTCTAAAACTCACTGGTTTCTTCATTGTTGGGCCTACCTGGCTACAGACTACTTCATTGAAGGTTTTCCTTACCTGATTTTTGTTCACTTGGTCTAAGGCAACATGAGAGACCATTTTTGAACTTTCATATCAATAGACGAACCATCTTCTGTGTGCGGTCTCTGGTTCTGTGTGATATTTTTATTGTATAAAGGTACCGTTGCATGGTTAGTGTAGACGAACGTTACTGAAGTTTTTCAGTTGTTACGATGTCGGCTAGTTACTATTTGCGTGTTTTATTCGTGACACTCTCACATGCCTGTATGTGGGTTTGGGCAATCCTACCTGAACCGATCCGTTTGACTGGATATATCTCGCTGTGCATGAGCCGATATAACCAGAATGAAGACCTTGAAGTACCATTCGTTCCGCCTTGGTAAATCCTACTGGTCTTTGATCATTTTCGGGAACTCTTCATGAAGTCTGTGATGCCTGTTCTCGCAAATCGATATTACGGCTAGAGTGAGCTACCGTGTATCTGCGCGCATCCTTCACCTTCAAGGTCCATCAACACGCTGAATGTCTCTTCTCTTGTTGAGATAGCGTGTTACAGATATTTATTTGGCAATAGGGTATTGTTTATAATCTGGTTAAAATGGTTAATGTTCGTTTAGATTTACCATTGAGTTTTGCCTTCTGACATCCATAGATAGCGTATATACGAAGTATTCTCCAATGACTCTTCAGCTGTCAGCAGCATTTTTGGCCGGTGTGAATTTGAATTCGTCTCTGAACTCAGTATTCGGCTTCTTTACCACACCACTACCGGATATTTTCATCATTACCTAAAATACGCGTCTCGTTATATTCTCGTAGTTCTGGTTGTATGACTTCTTATTTACCGTTCTAGAAACCTCCTGAAATGGCGCAAGAAAATACTTGCTGAACTGAATAACAAATTACAGCAGTAAGTTCTCTACAGTTTTCTAAGTAACTAAGTTTTTGCTGTCCTCACCCACACTTTGCAAGAGCCGTAGTCTGTTTTTCTAGAGTAAACTTCGAGCTGTCTATCAGTAGCTTGGTTTCATGTTGCCGAGTCGTATACCTTTATAACCCTTTCTAAATTTCCTCAGGGATTCACCTCTATTGACAGAAACGCAGACACATAAACCGGTTGAATCGGAATTGTTAGACGAGGAGGAATTGGAAGACCTAAAAGTTGAAGAAGACATTCAACGTCTTCTGGGCGAGGAGGCAAAGGTTACGAAGAAGTAGGTTATTATACCGCTATTTCTCTTTTTCAATCATGTCTTCGCTTCCTCGAATGGTGCGCTAATAGTGCTGTAGGTGATTTATTTTTGAGTTGACAGCGTTCTTTGATTGTTGATACAGATTGCTAGTCAATGAGTAGATAGCTGCCAACATTACTATATTGTTTGCATCGCCTGGTGAAAAATTCTGATATCAACTCATCTACATCACACAGTTCCGCCCGTAAATTTGCCCTCCTCGCAAAGCTGAAACCCCGTCATCATAATGATTTTGACTACATGCCCACATTTTTATTGTGCACTTACTCAGAGCGTTGGCTGATGTTGATAACTGCCTTCCTAGAAAGTTTATCTAATGGTTTAAATTTGAACTCTATTCTCAAGTCCAGCATGGCGTTCTCTGGTGTTCGTTTTCTGCAGTTGTTAAATGAATAAATAGTTCGTCCAGTCCTTGGTGTTCCTATCCAAAACTAGTATAATGACAAAGCAGCACGCCTACTGTAGTGCAGTGGCAAAGTTCCTTTAGAGATATCTATAGCATTGTTCCCGTTACAATCTTTGGGTGCGTAATCAGACACCGTAAATAGATGGGGAGGATTCTGACGTTTGCGGCCAACTCTGCTGCAGCTACATGCGTGACAGACGTCCTGCTACTGTGAGAAGTCAAATCTCTCGGCGCAACTTCGGTTGCTGCGCATCAAAGTGCATCCACCGCGGCCTCGTCGGTGGTGGCAGTTGCAGTCGTCTGAACTATAACTTGCATTTCTGATGGAGGGTAAGGGTTGTATCGATTTAGTCTGCAAGCCTCTACCCTGAATTATGACTTCCGAAACACATCAGACATTACACTGCTGTGTCCGAAGTCCCTACTAGATTAGCCCGTCTGCCTACCTGTTTCAGTGTACGGACATCGAAAGTGTACGTGGTCGTAGACACTTTAAGCAGCTGGCTAAATAGTATAGCGGCTTACATGTCCAGTTCTTCTGAAGAATGGAGAAGGAAGTTTATGAGAACGTGGTCATTGGAGCTAGACACCCAGCTTTTGGGATTTAAGTAAGAACCGCTGGTAATTATGGATGGAAATGGTTTATGAGATGAGTTGAAAAGAGTAGTGTCAGCGTCAACCTGTTTACACCTGTCCAGCCGACTGGGAGAACTAATTGTGCTGGCCCCGTTTATACTGCTCGACGATGAATGGAGGTATGAGAATAATGTTGACTACAAATAACATGGTTCTTTGTAGACTGGGATAGTACCAGGACGCACACACCCAGAGGTTCTCAACAGTTCAGACTGCAAGGCAGCGTTTAAAAAGCGCTATGATAAAGTACGTCGTTTTTCAGTTTCACTCACTTTATTCGTGTGAACCGAGAGACTTGCTCATCAGAACTGTACACTGATCTACCTCGCAGGAGTAAATCTCGTGGTGTTCAGCTTAGCTCATTAGATCATCAAAGTACATAAGCTATCACATTTTTTGATGTCCAGTCTGTTTGTGCTCGTCCTTGGGTTGCAAAGTCAAATTAATATAGGATCTTTTTGACAATGATGTACGATTGTTGCGTCTGCGCTAAGCATCCGTTCTTAGCCTAATATACAGGATCTGGTGATCAGGCTGAATCTCAGGTAGATCACGTAGCTGTTAATCATTCGTGGTATACTGTCGCCCAGGATTGTCGGTCCTACTGGACTACATGCGTAAACTCGGACCATGGCTTCGCTCGCCGTTGACTGTTTTTTTCAGTTTGCTTGACATTTATCAAACTGATTGAATTCGTATGTGGTCTGCCAAACAAGTAGTAAACACCAAGTCATCCTGGGTCCATTTTTCACCAGTGCTGTACAAAGGAGGTGTTGCTTGTGGCTTGGTATACCGTGGGTATGAAAAGCTCTGGCTATCAAGAACGTCCTTAACACTAAATACTGGCCACACATTCTCGTCCATAAGTCTATGCAGTTGGTTCATACGGTGCATCCCCAAAAATCGAGTGCAGTCTAACAGCGGATCAAGAAGTTTGGCCTACCTGAAAAGCTAATGAACTGGAAGCCACCTTGACATCGAATTATATTGGTAGATTGTTTCAACTTATCCACTACTGGTTTTTAGAAGGTGCCTCATTTGTGCAGCTGCTAATGGTGTAGGTAAGTAGCTCATTTTTGGCAAGTCAGAGAAGCGCGTTCGTTTAACCGATCACTTCAGGTGTCCTTCTGCTCTCACTACGTTCAATATGTCTACTTCTGAAGTCGTATCTTGGTCTAATGGTCTGGAACCATTAACCCAAACGGAGCACAGTTGCTACATCTTATTGGAGCATGTACTTGGATTCAAATCATGCGTTCTTACTTTTGCTGGACAACGACCCAAAAGACAACGATTAGCTGTTGAGAAACTGGCTTTACCATCGGTAAGGCATAATTACCAAACCAGCTTAGAAAGCTGCCTTAGTGGTACTCACTCCGAAGATCCTAATAGCTGCTGGACTCAAATCTCACAGGCCATTCAGAAAGCAGGTACTGTAGCATGCGGTAAAGGGGTACATGGGGTAAACAAACATTGGATTTCAGAGAAATCCCTGGAGTTGTTAGAAGCCAGACGGAAGGTTCCTCCTGGTAGTTCACATAACAAGTCTAGAAGAGATATCCGTAGGAAACTGAAACGTAGTCTAAAGGCTGATCGTGAGGCTTGGTTAGTGGAAAAAGTTAAGGAAATGGAAACCGCTTTTGCCTCAGGGAACATCGGTAAACTGTTTAAGCTGATCCGTGCCACTGGTCCCAGGCGACCGTCGGTCAGTGAAGCTATCAGCGAGGCAGATGGCACACTAATCTGTAATAAGTCCAGAAGGTTAGAGCGTTGGGCAGAACACTTTTAGTGTTGCAGTTAAGCATCAGTGTGAACCACTGATGTATTGCTGTCTATGATGATGATGATGATGATGATGATGATGATGATGATGATGATGATGAGTTTAGCTGGCCTCCTGCTTATATTGTGTTGCC
>LOND01000638.1:60411-76653 GCA_014220965.1 Paragonimus kellicotti | reverse complement strand
AATACGGCGATTGTTGGCCGGCGGTACACATGACGCTGCTCCAGAATTTGACGAAGGGTAAAAATGTGATCTATACAACCCCGCCCAGGGCCAAACCCTGCCTGTTCTTCCTTAATGTTTACTTCCCGAACTGCAGTGAGTCGACGAAGTATAATTGATGCTAGAACCCTTGAAATGACTGGGGTCAAACTAATCCCTCTATGGTTTTCGCAAGAGCCCCGGGCTCCTTTCTTAAATATGGGAACTATTATCGAGTGACCCCAGCACGGAGGGATGGTCTCCGTCGTCCACACAAGTTGAAATGACTGAGTCAATGCCTCTACTAACGCCTCTCCACCTCAAGTGATTCCATTCGCGAGCTTATCCGTTTCAACTGGTGGTTGTTGCCTGTTTAAGATCTCATTGATTATTCGCCATTTATCAAGCAGTGCCCATTGTTGTGAAATGAGCAATGTAATAGGCACGAATTCGCAATGGGCTGAGGCGGTTGAGGATTTATCACGTAAGGGGAAAAAGTTGCTCTCTAGGATTTCGTTGTCCTGCTCGCAGGTGATTTTTGTAGGCGACATACGTACGGAAACCTTGTTGCTACCGCTACAATTTTTCTTAGGTGTCAAGGTGTGTCAGAGTACGTAACAAAATGCACCACATGTTGCTGTACTGCCCTTTCTGAATCACGCACTACGAATAAAAAACCACTCACTTAGTCACTGATTCTGTAATACTCTAGTCTATATCAAGAAAGCTTGCTTACCTTGACCTGAAGTGTTCGTATGGTTTTATTCACACATTTCTACCGGATGTCATCAAATTCGGCGACCACCTTTTATTTAATGAACTAGTGATAACTTGAGTTCCTGTGTTCGCAGGGCTGACAGGTTAACAAGCAGTAGTTCTTTATATCTGGAACAAACTGTTTTGGTGATATATGACTGATATGAGGTTATTGTGTTACAAGAACAAATGAAGCTGTCTGAAGAAAGTTCCTGAACCGTATTGCTTGAACTTTCCGAGGATATAAATGTCTCGGTCATTCCGCTGTTTCGGAATGAAATCTTCCTGCTTTAGTAGCACCGTAATAGAATCGAAAATTCATTTGCACTAAGTTTCATGGTGAAAGTATATGGCACCTATCCTCATTCCCAACAGCCTTTGCCGTCAAGGTAGTACTGTTTCAGATGCAGCCATTTGATCGCCTGGGTGATATAACCTTTTATCAGGTTGTAGTTACATACCTACTAGAATTTTTGGACAATGTAATATCATCAGGTGACTTGCAAGAATATGCCTAATAACATGTAAAGAAGTCTGCCTTCCAATGAGTGGTACATATTAACTTTTTCGGCTGTTCTGTTCGAATGCAGTTGATGTATTTGTTTATTTACACCCTACATAAACGTGCCCTTTTGCCCAGAACATCAGAACGACAGACCTTAGGATGTCGCACCTCAGCTTTCTGACTCGCACGATTTTTCATTGACGCGTGTACTTCTCAGTGTCTCAAACCCTCCTCGACAGACAACTTTAGATCATCCGGCTGTTCAAGTTGTTCTTCCAACTCAGCTGCTTCAAAAGTCCGAAACTGGTAAAATTCACAGGAAGGGGTGGATCTACAGGATGCGACCGGCGATTGAGTTTCTCAAAGTCAGACTGGGCATCTTGATAAGCGCGGACTAGTGTGTTGTTTTTCAAAATTGAACTTCGTCGGCGCTTGCCCCTGATCAATTCACGCAGCTGACTCATCAATTTGCCATAGTGGTGACCAGTAATCGTAGTTTGATGCGATTTAGAATTACCTTTCTAGGGTCTCAGATAAATTCCACATGACCCTTCCTGTCGAATGTTGAGCACAGAAACTCCACCACATCGTTTTCTCTGTGGTTTGAGTGTCTTTATACTTAGCGCGACCCTTCATCAGCTATTTCCTTAGCTCGGACGTCTTCTGCTCATGTCATCTCACCGTCTGACACTTGGAATTTTACAATTCAAACCCGAAATCAGTTGGGAAAGGCGGCACCTAGTCCAAGTAGTTTTTTGGTACCGATGCATGAAACAACTAACTTCGAGGCTTGGCTTTTCGGTTCAGCACATTTCTGTGGTTTGGGGTTCATGTCTGAATTACATTTTGATTCGGGACGTTGTCAGATATGTCATCAATTCAATGATATTTATGTGTAAGAGTTTTGCAAAACCTTAAACGTTTTTCTGAATTTGTTTTATGGCATCATGTCTTTTCCTTGATTGGCTGTGGTAGCTTGCTTGGTCCCGATGGAACAAAGCAGTGTCGAAGCTTACTCAACCCAAACAGGCACTGTATACACAACAGCTAGACAACTATATATTGCTTGTATGCAGAATTCTGATTACGAGGTTCGATTACTCACCACATAGTCACAGTTTCGGGCCCGGTTGACAAAACTGCTTCGTCCTAGGTTTAGGCAGATGCTCAACATCTAGGCCGTACACACGTAAAGACTGTAATATAAAGCTGTACTCAGCAAATATCTGTTGAGTGGTAACTGACGAGGCAACCACTACATTAGGCAAATTAATTTGAATTCATACGTGTACAACACGCGCGAATTATGAAGATAAGACAAGTGTAAGACAATTTAAATGAGAAATGATTCATAGTGCTCGTATTTCGTTAGATATAAGTGGAAGTACACATACCGAAGTCACATTAGATGGACGTAACTAACTAAACTCGGTTATGCAGTAGGGGTTGGTGAACAGACGGCCACATATTTTAATTTGGTGGTACCTTATTATCATGCTTATCACGAAACTGTCGGTATCTCAAAATTTTCCCCCGTTACTTATGACCATACGCCACCATGGCATTTTGTGCCCTAATTCACATGGTTAGGTACACGTGATTTGTTATCCTGTTTAATGCTGTCTGTCTCACAGGCGTCTCAAACGTGTCCGAAAGGCCAGGATGAAGTTAGCCGAACGCTTGATGCTTAAGATGGAGCATCCGGGTGACCGGATCGAACAAGAAGACGAAGAACTGTTTTCATTAGCTACTTTACATAATCTGGCTGGTCTACAGAAAGCCAACCAACTTATCGGAGATACTAGCAAGACGGGAGTAGATGATCTGGTTCGTGCAGAGAATGCAGCATCATTGCGGGCTATCCGAACAAAGCGGGATGAAGAGGAGCAGTCCGCGGTAAAGGGAGCCAAACAAGCGCATTTTGAACGACGTGGCTGTGCGGCAGATGTTCCAGGATATATGAAGGACATGGACGTGTCCGGTAGGTGGCTAGTTGTGGCACAATTTTTCACCATACCTGTTATAGTAGTTCTTTCACTTTCGTGTGTTGGTTATGTAACCATTTATTCAGTCGTGAACCTTGTTTTTGGCTACAGTAATGAAAGGGTGACTATTTCCTGTATTAGAACTTTGCTAACTTAGGAGACGACACCCTCTTATTGCTGACATGCAATGTGCTTCACGCAAAGTGCCCGTATCCCCTAGAGCAGACTGTCCATTCCAACCCACAGATTATTGATGTCTTATGGAATGATAGCATACGTGAAATTAGTTTATCTTTTTAGGCCGAATAGAAATGGTCGAATGTTGTTGGTCGTCAATCTGATACGGATGCGATGCTATCTGTTATACCATTTTTTAGAACACAACTGAATTTTTCATCGGTCGCATCTTTATTTGCGTTTGACTTGGATGTGTTAGTACTCTTAGGCGGTCACGCTATTTTTCAGCCTACGAATTCCTTTTATTAAGTGACCTGTGACGTTCTCTAACTTTAAGAACCGTGGGCGCATTTGTTGAAGGCAGTTTTCCATATGAATCGATCGCTTCATCCTCACCGCTGAATCTTGCGTTTTTCGTCCGCTGGTGTTCACTTTTTCACATGAGGACAGTTACCTGTACATACACAGGTGTGTGCAAGCTGTTGAGGGCCTGCTTATCGCTAGCACGTACGGTGTTTTAACACCAGAAGGATGAAGGTGTAGTGTTATTTTGTTTATCTATGGCTTAACCAGAACTTGACGATGTTGACTTCAAGGTTTGTTGTTATTTTTCTCTTCTCTGTTCTTTAATTTGTGTAGACCATCCACGTACTAGGGACGATCTCTGCCTGAGCTCTGATGAAGACAACAATGTGGACAATGCAGCCCTCAAACATACGAAAAGTGCCAACATATCCGATTCTAGTACTGCTGGCTCCAGCCAGTCAGATAGTGAGCCAGAAGAACAGACTAGTCCAAAACGAGCACGAATGCAGAGCAAAATAACGGTTGAGCATCGAGCGGAACTCCCCAAGCTTTCACAATTTAACCTACTGAAGAATAAGCGCAATCCACTCCTAGTTGATCTGGATGACACTGCTGAAGAGATGAAAGAGAAACGGAAGATCCAATGTTGGTTGAAATCAGAAGAAATGAAGGTACACTTTTGTTTCTGCTTTATGTAACATTTTATTTTATGTGTGAACATGTGAACGTTTCATATAGGCATCCCGCCACTCACTTTTCTGTGTATGCATAATTCGCTAATAGCTTCTACCGTTTGATTTAGGAATAGATAAGAATCATGATTCTTATTGTCTTTTTGATGCGTCTCTAACCCTGCTCCATCAGCATCAGTCACATTTTCTAACAGCTTTCTCATCCATATAGATCCTTCTGCCGAGCTTAACTTGACGCAGTACTGAGCTCGAGCATTGCTGTAGTTAGAGTTGATCAGTAATATTTGTGTTTACTCTTACCAAGATTTATATCCCGCCAGGTCTCTTTTCAAGGCGAATGTATTGACTGCTGCATCACTGTCCTCAAATTAGGCACATTATCCTTATCAGTTACTGTATTTCCTACATAAGGAACAGTCGATAGTGATTTCATATGGTTGCACTTCGTCCCTGACTCTATTGAATCGATCGAGACAGTTGCAAATTGATTAGTCACGGATTCCGTTCGGTTTATCACCTCATGAGTACCACTGTGATTCGGGTAGCAAAGGCTACCAGTGCGATGAACAAAAGCAATGGCTCATAATTTTCCAAAATTTTTGGTCTCTTTTGTGCGCGTTCAGCTATTTGAGTTAACACGTGTTTGTTCGAATGTTTGTTCTCCACCCTACCTTACCCACGCACTAGAGCCCTGATTTTTTTTTTACCTCAACAGTTTGACCCCAGTCATTTGATCGCTTACATTCAGTTTCTAGATGGAGAGTTATTCTGTGTTTAGTTCACTTGTTCTGACGTATATTCTGTGCCACAGATGAAAAGCCACTACAAAGTCGCAGTTGCCAAGCTTCACAAGTTTTTCTTACGTTTTCGACTGGCCTTGAGTAATCCACAGTTTGCGATATCTCACGATGCTCGCATTCATGCAGACACTCCACGACCAATTTAACCCTTTATTGATTCATCTTGTGTTGATTATCTGGCGACCTTTTTATGGTACACATTTTTCTTTACAAGTAAGTGGTCCTTGACTGGTTCTAACTCAATCGCCACTCATATATGATTACAACTTTTGTGTTCAAGTGGATTTTTCTATCACTCCTTCAATACGGTTGCACTTTGTTCAAGTCTCAGTGTTGTCAGAGCTCATCAGCAGTGCTTGTTTTTGCCGGGACAGTTGCTATATCTTTTCAAGTTGGTGGGACTGCCCGAACCTTACTTACAAGTGAATGTGCCTGAAAGTTTAGGTATTAGCTGGCGTGATCTCAATGATACTGTAGTCTCATGTGAACGGGAATCTGACTGTGACAAAAACATGCAGTGCTAACCAGGGTGAACCTGATGCGTCGTTTCTGAAGGGACTGATTGAAGACTTTCTGAACGCGAAGACTTCATTCGAATGTAAGCGGTGTTTTGTTTGTGTTTCTCTCACAGTGAGCTTCTGGTAATACATTATTCATTACTACAACCGTTTCCTGAAAACCGACATACTGCAGGCATTACTTTAGGTTATCAGCATGATCTGACCAGAGTTTGCACGCCGGACGTATCAGCTCACCATGTGGAAATCGCCCAGTTCAAATTGTATTTAACCATACTTAAGTTCATTTTGATAGTCAACATATCTTAAAGCAATATGATGAGCACTCGAAACCCTTTGATTATCAAAACGTATATTTTAGATGTAAGACAACCATTTTCACCGCTGTTATCAGAATATAAGTAGAACAATGTAGTACATTGAATGTAAACACTTTTGTGGTCTGCAGACTGCGTACGCATTTTTTAAACTCACGTTGAGGTTAATGAGTGACCTAAACGGTGTTCGTAAAAACCTCGATGTGTTTAACGATGATGGGCTAATTGACCTACCGGAGAGGCACTCGGTGTTGTACGTTGTTTGGTTTGGAATCAATCCCAGTCAGAAGATGGTCTCAGTTTTATCGCTTTTTCGTTTTAGAGTCTACTAAACCCTCTTGATATTGATTTGTCTGCGGACGAATTGTCCCACTCTGATTCAAATGAGACTGAAGCAGCAAACAAAAAGTTGAAAAAAGCAAAGAAAGTAAAGAAACGTGATCAGGTTGCGTCAACGTTGTTAGCGTCTACCATGGATCGGACGTCTGTTTTTGCTAACCAGCCAAGTATTGGACCTCCAGCAGCCTCCATCGAAAGCGGAAACGTGCCCACGGGTTTGTCCACTTTTGTCTGTACTGTTTCGACATTTTCGGATCCTTGGAATACTTCGTTTTAAATATTTTCACTACGCATTAACGATAGTTCCGCTGATTCTTATGATATCAACCCTGTAGTTTGAAGGACTGGCCTCATTCCTTGCTACGGATGGTACTGTCTAAGAACCACTAGGATTAGCTATGATTGTCGAGTAAGCAGGAAACGGTATTCACGACCGATTCCATGGGGATTACGATAACTTGCACGATGTGTTTACGTTCGTGTCTTGTTAGGTAGCATATACTGTTGAATTTATGCACAGCACTGCTTTAACTGAGGTCTGATATCTTCAACTAATTACAGATCGTAAGACACTGAACTGTTGGTTATCCATCACATTTTCTTACCTTTGAACGGTCAGTCTGACGGTCATATTTTTCTTCGATATTCTGATGATTCTAAGTCCCTCGAAGTGAATTGTCTGTTTATGGTATTCTTAACATGCAAAACACTCGAGTGAATTTGGTCTTTGTATGGATAATGCTTGTCGTTGTACGGTCTACATTTTGCTATAATTTTGAATTTACTGCTTCATTCAGACACAAATCAAACGAAGCAGTCAGTACAACGATTAAAGCGTTTACGACGTCCATTGACAAGCGAGGAACAGGCTCTGGCACTTCGGCTGGTCCGTTCGGCTAAATCACGTCGTGAACTGCTAGAATCAGCCTATCATCGTATGCAGTTTTTCGAAGATCCCTCCGAGTTACCTGACTGGTTTGTTGAAGATGAACAAAAACACATGCGTAAACCGTTGCCGTTGACCGAGGTTCGAGTTTGTTTGTTTTGTGTGTTGGGGAACTGCGATTGTTTGTATTGCGGAATCGTTTAAGTGTGCTAACCGTTCAGCTGGCATTATTTCATTTCAGCATGCCATGGTCAATCAGAGCATTTGCCTACGTTTCACGAGTCTTTTTTCTTCTTCGTCTATAGAAAGAATTGCCTGTTGATCGACCCACCATGGGTCGCACTCTGAACAAAGTGGAGGAGGCGAAGGCACGGAAAAAGGCTCGTTTGGCTAAACGTCTCAAAAGAATTCGTCAAAAGGCGGAACATATTTCCGACGATGTTCCTGAAACAGAGAAATGGCAACAAATCAAACAGTGAGTGGATTGTTTTCCGCATTTCACCTAACAATGTCTGACAACTACAGTTTGATCATATAATTGATTGGTAGCAACACATTACGGTCTTCGTGTGAGGCATATAGGAACCTGCTGCTGTAAAACCTTTTAGGGGTTATACAGGATGATTGCTTTCAATCCGCACAGACCTACACAGAGGCATAGGTGACGTCCGAATTCGCGAGTCTGTCATCGCTATCACTAAGCTTTATTGAACTAGAATTACAAACCCCAGTTTTTTTTTATTGCATGCTCCTCATGCTACTCAAAACCTCGCAGTTTTTCTTCTATACACGTTTACCGGCACGTTTGGGTGACTGACGGCGAAATACTTGGTCGTTGTCGAGTAATTCTAGTGTGTTTGGTATGGCTGATCCCTTTCTGATGTTCTGGTGCGCTCTGTTATCGGTAGCCAACTAAAGTTACGCAACTCAGCAGATTTATCAATCCAACTCTGTCGTGGCCGAAAAGTGCTAACCTACTCAATAACTCTTTTTGTGACAATCAGTTAACCATCTTGTTTTCAACTCATTTGTCAAGTCGAACCGAGCTCGTGTAGACACTTACGCACGTGTTCATCCTTTTTCCCTCCAGGATGTACAAAAAGGCTGGGTTATTGAGTAAAAAGCGCCGACCGCTTCACGTGATCGTGAATACTAAAGCGGGAGCGCACAATCCAACAAAACCTCAGAAAGGCGCCAAAATCAAGATTGTGGATCGCCGAATGAAAGCCGATCTTCGCGGCCAGGCACGTGGAGCTGGCAAGGGTCGAAAACGTGGAAAAGCGGGTGGTCGTCCTATCCGGTTGCTAGCCCACAAACCCAGGAAGGGTGGGATTCGTAAGCGCAAACGATGAAGTCTACAAACTGGTTCCATATGTGTTCTGTATGATTGTAAATAATAATTTGAGACAAATTTTGGAATTGGTTGTTTCATACAACTAAGTTTGTGTCATACTCCTCTTGTCTCTGTTGCATTCATCGGCCCGGGGACTTTTGTGAGCTGACATACACATTATGAGGATACCTGTCTTATTAGATTCGAACAAAGTCGTGATGCTTTATGACTAGCTGAAAATAACAATACGGTGATTTCGATTTCTGCTGTCGGTGACTGTGCTCCCGACATCACACGTACCAACTCACCACAATTTTAGATGAGACCCAATTGTGAAAAGTCAGGGCTTCGGCTGGATTCGAACCAGCGACAGAAACACCATGCCTGAACGCGGCAAGCGCTCTACCAGCTGAGCTACGAAGCCACGCCAGAAGCTCGGAAATTTCACATTTGGACTCATCACGGCGCATACGCTTGGCAGGATTAGATCGTTTTCACCATTTATTGACTGTTCAGGATGCTACTGTTTACTTCCGATATCGTGCGAAATTGTCCTAAAGTGTTTATGCAATGTTTGTCTGAGGATGGTGACGAGTTTATCGGATGTTTCAATGACTGGTTACTCTTCATGTCTTCACGGTGGATGGGCGCATTGTAAGCTGATGTGCACTGCAATTGGCCGATTCGTATGGGGTAGGAGGACAAATCCACCGGTGATTCAGTGGCCTACCTGGGTCAGCCTAATCTTCAACCACTTGTAACTATTGCTTGATTCACCAACCTGGATCTTCCAATTTTATCAGCTCGTACTGTTGATGACGATGACAATGTTGATGACGATTTGTTCGTCGCAAAAATGCCAGTTGTCGACTAAAGTGGGGGTTTACAATCCATCTGTGCTCTATGCCTAGCTCATCCACGTTGAAGACTTATAATAGATTTTCGGTATTCGACCAGTGATGTCTCCCTCAGTTAGCCTGTGTAATGTGGGCTGATTCTATGGGCAATGTTCCCGTCCACATTCATGTATTTTCAGAACCTCCCAATTTCGCGACCAATTACCGACGTAGTAAAATTGCACAATTTTCACTGGTGAAATTACATAATCCATGTTCCGGCGGAGCATCTGCTGCAGCATGCTTCTAATGCGGCTGCTGCTGGCTGGAAGGCTTATAGACGATAACTTGGTCATAGGCTGTGAAAGTCGTGGATCACATCTCTGGACAAGATCGCGGAGTGTTCTCTGAAAATTTACACAAGTCGCGAACATCGCTGTTTGGAATCCATCTGGTGTATGGCAACGTGCCGAAGCCACGGAATTGTCTGCATCATTAGGATTGTTTTCTCGCTTTTTTCAATATTCAGGTGTTTGTGAATTACTCAATCGTTCCATATCCTGCTATCAGAATAAATGCCAGCCCAACTCATCGCATGGTACTACTCACGACGGGACATGTACCTATTTGTGCAAGCATACGTTTTTGTCGTCCGATCCGCTAGTTAGTTGTAATGTGGCGACGAATTCAGATTGGTTTTACAAGAATAACGTTCAATGTCGAAACTCGCCGGCGAAATCACCCAAAACCCCAATCCGTCTGACTTGTGCATATGTGTCGAAGAAGTTGTTGACAGAACCTGCTTAAAATCCGTTCACGTTAACACCATAGACATTTCATGGTCCCACGGCCGCCACATTTGAAACTTAACTCATTCGATATATTTGGCTGGACACATCTTGATGATCAGAAACTTACGCGAGTCTTACCTCAAATATTCAGCAGACTTTCATAATCCAAATACGGTCAAGTTATCCATAGCATAGCGTGAGATAATCGACTCCCTTGCTGTCCGCATTAATCGTCCTTTGAGCGGTTTGAATGCGGAAAGGGTGGTTGCTTTTTAACACCAGGAAAAGAATACTCCCTGATTTAAGAAAGAACGGCCGATTGGTTGGTATTTCTATGTTTGTTCGTACATATATCTGAGTATCGAATTATGTTACAAACGAATTACCTGTGTGGTATGTATTGGGACTTAGAAGTGTACGTTAAAAACTTTGCCTAAAGTGGCTGAAACATTGGGCTGTGCGGGTGCTCACATGATCGGCATCCATTTTATAGCTGGAAATATCAGTGTCTGGTAATCGAAATGGCTGCGCCGATTGACCATCCACCCTCCATAGGTGTTGCTGTGGCATCTTCGAACGTCGTTGGCATGTACCCAAACGTCTGCCACGGCATTTTGGTGACCTATGCAACATATCGTCGTAGCATTTAAAACAACTAAGCATATGTTGTCCTTAGTGTGAGTTTCCGTGAGTCGCCTGCTAGGCATCACCAGGCTGTCCTAACTTGGCGGACTTGACTTTGCTGTTCTGTAGCTAGTTGTTGGCGTCGCTTCCATTGACCTTTACCACACAATTTCCATTACTTCGCTACGAAACAATTTCAGTTTCATTGATATTTTTTTTTAGAAGGATCGTTGAAATAAGTGATAAAAGGAATACAGAAAAAAGTGCATATGCACAACTCATAACCACAGCAATGTTTTGTTATCACAGGTCCGTACTGATATGAACTACGTGAATTTCTCATGACGGTGAGGTTTCTTGCGCAGACATCTCAGCTCCGAGGCGCGTTGCACAGGCCAAGAAACGTATACTTCGAGCCTATGGAGTAGTGTCCAACTGAAGAACAGGGTAGGAAATGGGAGTAGATATCTGTCGGTATTGTGCAACTTCTGATGGTTCATCATTTTTAAACACGAGCAACCATGGTTGAAAACCAGTTGGGAATCATTATTCAACTAAATCATTGTGATTTTGAAACTCCTATCCCATCAGGATTTTTATTGCACATCTTTCTGTGATCGACATGTGCTATTTATTTGTCAGTAAGATGTCTACTTTATTTAGCATTATGTGACAAAACTACCACGACGGAAGTAACTCACACGGTAACCTAGTAGTGATATGATTTATCCTCATCATCATGACAGCCATTAGCCTGACCAGAAAGTAGTGTGACTCGGGCCGTTGTTCACCTCAACAGTGACGTCGAATATCCCAGAACAATAAAAATTTATTTAAAGGGTCGAAGCAAATAAAATGAATCAATAAATAAATAAGGAAATAGATGAAAAGAGACCAAGCAAATGAACTCGAAATCACGTGAATGCAGGTACGTCGTTGACTGTGGCACATTGCCATTTCTGATAGTGATTCTAACCAGCGATTTTTAGTAATCACGAGGACTTCCAGCCAGGTCGCGACACCTACCCACTTTCGCCCAGTGGAGCAGTCAGGGTCTTCATATTTCGTGACCACGTTGTTGCTTGACCACCACGCGTTTTTTACCCAACTGTTGGTGGTCTCAGTATATAATACCTGGGAACGGTAAACGCTTGTGGACTAAGTGACCCAACCATCGCAGGGATGTGCAACTTGATCAGTTGGACCGATTGATCGCGCATCCCGAGCGTTCCGGAGTATTCGCCGGTGAAAGGTCGTGTTGCTCATGTGATCAGTCCATTCACTGTGGGCTGATTGTCGGAACCAACGGTAGTCAAATGTAGCAAGTCTTTTGACGTCTTCGGTATGAATAGGCCGCGTTTCCGAATCATAGAGCAAAACAACACGTATATAAACTGTATACCCTTCTTTTCAGCGACAATCGAACGTCTTTTCGACGCCACAGATGACGCAGTTTGGCAAAGGCAACTCGTGCCTTTGCTATCCTCGTTGATATCTCATCAGCAATATTACAAGCTGACGAGATAGTGCTACCCAAGTAGGTGAAACTGTCCACAGTCTCAAGCGGATTACCTGCAATAAAGAAAGTAGGAGTGGAAATGCCCCAGTCTTGAAGTAACACTGCACTTTGAAGGTGCGAAGCGCATTCCATACAAACCAGCCCGGTCATTCACCTTGTTCAGCATGGTCTGCATGTCTTCGGCAGAGGGGCTAAGTAAGACAATGTCGTCCGCATACTCCAGATCGGTCAACCGAGCGCCAGGAAGAAGCTCAACACCAAGTTCACTGGACTCCTCAAGCGCACCCTCCAGAATGTCGTCCATGACAAAATTGAACAGGAAAGGGGAAATCAAACACCTTTGACGAACACCACCAGTGGCGATGTACGACTGAGACAGTTGTCCGTAAAACCCCACCTTGTTTAGGGAGTGAACTTACGGTGATCTCAACAGATTCGCGTATTTCCCTAGAACTTCCCTGCAGAGAAAACAGTTCCAAAAAACGTTGCGAGCAATCGCTTCGAAAGCAGTATTTTGGTCTAAGAAGACTACGATCGTCTGCTGTCTGTAAGGTTACGGATGTTCCAAGATCCTTCGCAAGGTATGAGCGTGATCAACACACCTTCGACCAGACCGAATCCTATCTGTTCTTCATGTATCTGACTTCCTCTGGGCCTGGCGAGCCGACGTAAAATGAAGCCAGTGAATAACTTGGACGCAATAGATACTAGACTGATCCCTCTGTGGTTATCACAGTGGTTACTCCAAAAAGCACAACAGTCTTTAACAGGGTGGTACCAGGTGTAACTTACTGTTATGTGGTCGAGTTGTCCATGGCTGAGAATCACACGGAGGTTTCCGCGGATTACAATGTCTTTTCCTATGTTGGAGTGCGGTGCTGGAAATATAGACCATGGGATGCGCACAGCTGTAGACGCCTTTCTCCGTAGTCAGCGCGTTGTGCCCGGACACCAAACATACCTCCCAGCCGATTCTCCTCTGGAGAAAGACTACTAAACTGAACACTGAAATCGTTGGCTGTTATGCCAGAGTGTTTAGTCCGCTTCAGTAGTTCGACAAGGACGTTGTAGAACGCCTGTTTGGTAGCATTCGAACAGTTGTCCGTTAGGACGTACGCTGACATAATGAGTACACAGCAACAATATGATTACGGATCATTTAAATTCAACTGGCTAGCGACCATGCGTTCACCTAAATCAAGTGTTGAGAACATCATTTGGTATGCTGGTACAACACAGTTACATGCCTGTATGCAGATGATTCTGGACTTTTAACTCGTATGCGTTTGCAGTCACTTGTACAGTTGGGATATGTTATGATTATAAACGGAGTTTTGGACTCAACGCTAGTTGATTTAGGCGTTGTTAGGTTGCGCAGTAGTGTCCTTTATGACTGTTTCAGCGACTGATGGCAGGAGCCCAAGTATTGTCTGGTTTATCACAAGGATTGGACACATGTGCATTGGTTTACTTTGATTTTGCGTTATAGGATGCGAGTTGACCGGTTTGTTGGCTGTCGATTTTGAATGAAAGACAGATGACCTTACATTTTCGCTAATTCAGTTTCAACTGGATATAGTGGTTTGCATAATATGATTTGGTTAGATCCCATTGTCAGTCGATCCATTTACAGAAAGGCCAAGTTAACTGTCGTTAAGTTGACGATGACTTGGTCTGTCGCCTTGTGTGACCGAGGTAAGTTGGTATGATTATGGTATCTACTGGATATACGATACGGTTAATATTATTTAAAGGGCGGTCAACTATATCCAAACGGAAAATTACACTGCATCTGGCCTAGTTTCCTAGCTCTACGATGAAGCGCACAAACAACGTGAGCCATTAGTGCGAAGCGCTTATTTTCTTCATTTTAATTCATTTCGTGTCTCACCTCAATTATGATGTCATCATCACCAAAGACCGCAATACATCAGTGGTTCTCACCGATGCTTAACTGCTGTATGACCGTGAACAGGAATACTGTGGCCAAAAATAAAAATGGGAGGGAGGGTGCCTAACTACTAAACAAATATGCCTATATCCAAATATTCAACGTCAAAGGGCTTTCACCTTAAAGGCAAACAACCGAATTATAAACGAAAGTAATGCGTCATTAGCAAGACAGCTTCCTTACGGCTTTCACTGCCCCGCATCATTAAGTGCACTCACTTCACAGACAACTCGGCCAAACAACGACAACATTCACGCCACTGAGCTCGATTAGCCACCATCTCACCTAACGTCCCAACATCTATCTTGTGAATCACGAGGTCCTCAACCTGAGAGATGAATCGTACCTAGCGTACCTGTGGGTTGGTTGTTAACCTATCTTTGATTCTTCTCATTCACTGGTAATCATCTGATGCAAACTGGCATAAAGTTTCTAACAATCTGAGCTGCTGTTGTCGCTCACCTCTAAAAAGGTAACGCAGCCTCACTTGGATGAAGAATATGAGCAGTTTGACTATCCTTGGCATACAAAAATCAGACCCGTTTCAGCAAACGAAAGAAAGGAACGACGAGTTATGACTGTGTTATGAGAGTACTTACACTTTGTAGGTTTCGGCTTGTCGTATCCCCAGTACCTGAAATTCGCCCTTGCTCTTTTATTCAAGTTGGTTTGGAGAAAATGCTGACGTTCCTGTTTTGTCATTCCCTTTGTGCACGGGCCACCACATTCGTTAATTGTTGGTCTGCTCTCCAAAGACGTGGCCAGGCAACTGTCTTGCCAATTTGCTTGGGCAATTCCGTTAACAATGAGTTGAGATCGTAGGCTGTTTCGAATTGCTTCGGGCTTGTCATAACTTTCACTTCGAAGTTGATTCAGCTGAAGTGTTGAAAACACTTAATCAATGGAGTGTTGCATTCATGTCAGCAAACGATAGAAATCCTCTTGCTCTTAACTGGGTACCCGAGTGATTTACGTGGACCTTAGGCTTGAGTGGGAATACGTCTGTCTGAAGCCAACCAAGGTATATTTTGTCACTTCTTTAAGCTTTTGAGTCATAAGGCACTTGTTAAGTTGTTCTACTGAATACTACCAACCTGCTAAAATCCAGCTCACACCAGCCTAGTGACATGTGTTCTTATCCGCACTCGGATAGGTTGGCGTTCGGTGTTGTTACTGAGTTTTACCTAACTCGATAGGAATCAGAAATAGCTCACTCTTTGAAACAATCGGTATCCAGTGCCAGAAACATCCGGACAGTTTTGACGATAACGGTGCAGTTATTTCTGGGCTAATATTAGGAGAATGAAACACCTGTTTCCTTCATGAATCCATGCGACGAGGACAAGAAAACAGCCTGTATCGGTCGCCGCAACCCACTGAATGGCTTCGTGGAATTAAGGATGATTGGTAAGTTGTTGGTCGGTTGTAGTGGTCGTCGGCAGCACAATGAATTCCAGGGTTTGCTTAAGGCGATCTTTGGTCTGTAATTCCAGGTTACCAAAGTAGTTGTTGAGGGGATCCTGGTGTTTTGTGCACAAAGCCAGTGGCCATACTGAGGATCTGGCTCATTCCCTTTGATAGCTCACTGAATCTTGCTACCATTGAATGGATGATCTGGAGCAATCTACCACAGCAAACTATCATAGACTCATCTGCCTTCGACTGGACTTGCCAGAGGTTTAGAAGACCATTAGACAACTCCAAGACGGACAGGCTGCGGAATGGAATGTGTTACCAAGGGAATGCTTTAGGCACGAAGGTCCAGTTTTTAGGATGTGCATTGGATCATTCCATCTAGGAACGTGAGATAGTCCCGCAAGAGTTAATGGGCACCATCCTGTACCTGTGTTTATATTATAACTAAAGTAATCAGCGCACAGACAATTATT
>LOND01000637.1:47897-114086 GCA_014220965.1 Paragonimus kellicotti | reverse complement strand
CCAAAGGGCGACAACAACGAAATTCCAGTCTGATGAAAAAAGCTATCGGATGGTGAATGGCATGATCCACCGTTAGTGAAGTTTAATGCGTAATACTATCGGAGGCAGAAACAGTCAACGGCGCCTAATAGCAGAGTTCGAGGGTTACTGAGTCGCTCGCATCACCGGGTGTTCACCGTCTTGAGACAAACTAGAGATCATATGCAAGTTTGATATTGAAAAATGGCTCAAATCATCATCAATATCAACGTCTATGTTGTAATGTTTGCAACCCACACAAACGCCATGCTGTTGAGTGGTATGAAAGGGTGTGTGTGGCAGTTAGGCATCAGTGTGAACCACTGATGAATTGCCGTTTATGATGATGATGATGAGGTGGGAACAGGAAATTCAAATTAGGAAAGATTAGAGAAGGCGGACTTTTGGACAGCTTGAATAAGCAATAAAACTACAGTTGACCTGTTTACATCTATGTCTAGTAAAAGGCTGGCACGTCAAAACCTAGTGAAATAGAGAGACTGATGAGCTAATAGTGAGCTTTATTATGCTAAGAGATTGCGGGTCCTACAACAGATATAATTGTCCCGTTAAGTCCTACCGAAACTCATTTGTAAGAAAGGCGAAAGAGAAAGTTTCGACTAAGGTAGGAAAGGAAATCTAAACACAGTGTGAAGCAGCGAATCGTATATATATATACACATACACAAATGTACATACCGTATTTTGTGAAGAGATGAACGGTTTTCTAAAACTATTGGGTAACGGAGACGGTAAAGAAGCCGCGGTTGGTAAATTTGCATTAGAAGACATAGGAGGTGGTGGATTGGAAAACTTGACATTTGACGAAGGCATACCGTCTACAGGGTCAGCGTCCCGCACGGCAACAATACGGAAGTGATCAGTGTTGGCTCGCAGAGCACTGACGGCAACATGATGTTCCACTTTGACCAAACTGATTCCATTTACCTGATTGATTGGGATAAAGTGCAAAGAGGAATGGTCCAATAAGGGTACATTTCCAGGTAGTTCACATAAACTGGAGAACACAAGATAACGCAGATTACAAAGTCGAGATACAGACAGTGGTAATCAACAATACGGTGTTACGTAACGCATACGAATAGACTAGAAACAGATTCGTATCTTAAGTTAATGCAGGCCAAGACAAAATTGCAAACGTGAAACGGTGTTAAAAGCCAAAAGGTCCTGCAAGAAATGCACGCACATGTCGGAGACACTATCTTTTATTGATCTGATTTTGTTTGTTTCACGCCATCACGTGCCAGTGAAAAATAACCATTGGCTCACAAACCTCGACTTTCTCATAATTCAGATGAGTTTGCAGAGTGGGCAAATGTGAAAAAATTCGCCAGGATTCCGATCATGTTGGTTTCGTGTCGCGCCACAATCTACATCAATTACTATGCAAAACAATCTATGTGCATTGTGGAGTACTCACGGAAGCAGTTAATGGAAATTCTCGGTTAACACTTTCAGGCAAAGTGTACATAGCGTCCACTTGTTAGATACAACGCACTCGTGGAAACATTCCGAAAATATTTCGTATTTAGTAGTTCTAATTATATACCAACTAGCGTGACGTCATTTAGTATGCATACCTTACCAAAAATCTTCTAATCTGGTGTGATGGTAAGTTCACAATCACGACAATCGTCAACGCTAACAGACATCTTAAAGCAAACAAAAGCCTGGTGAATTGTACAATCACCTGCTTAGTGACAGTTGTGTACACAGACCGAAAGCAACAGAAACACGAAAAGAAAGACATCATTGCTTCTTACAAATAGCCAAAAGCAAGTGAAATGGTCGTGTGAGAAAAGTAGAAATACCCCAACACGTATCTTTGAAGGTAACTGGACTGATATATATATATATATATATTCAGGAATAAGTGACAATTTGTTCGATTATTTTTGGAAACACGTGCTGGTGCATCTGTGACTGGTATGTAGCAGCCAAAAAATAGTTTGCGCATATATAAATTGAGTTTACTTAATAAGAGACAGAAATAACACCACCTAACGGTGCGAGATAACTTCCTCGAACATTGGAAAACAGGTGTCAATCGGTAGCAAGGCACAAAAGTTTGAGATTTACGGAACCACGTGATACACGGAGTTATGCGACCAATTGTTTGGCCTCTCGAAGAACTATTACCAGGGCAGCTATGAACGACGAATTAACCATACATCAAACAGCTAATGGAACCTGCAAAAAAAGCATCAGCGTGGAGTATGTCAAAAGTCCAGAAATGCCAGTCATGCGCATATGGGCACAAAAACATCAAACAGCTAACACAGTGGACTGCGTTACGCTCTATGAGGCGTTGAATTTTTTCATCCTACAGCGGCTCAAAGGTTAGCTCGTTCAGATCCTGGAGAAAAAATACGGATAAAATAGACTTTCTTAGTTTTGAATCCGGTTCACTTGGATTGTGGTGGATAAGGTGACTATGACTGAGACACGAATTTCTAACGGTTGTGGTTGTCTAACGTACTCAATGAATATGGTGACAAAGTTGTCTCCAGAGACGACGAAACCGAGTCGTATGGACGCAATTTTGGGAAGGAGGAAGCGGACATAATGTACGCTTCAATAGCTGAATGCAAAGGATCTCAGGAAACCAATGATGTTGTTTTGTGGCAAAAATGAAGGCAGAAGAAATACAGTCCCTACTCAATAGGCAGCGTGAATGTACGCGATGTTGCCAGGGGGTGAATGTCCAGTTGATTGTATATAAATTGCATAACCGACCATTCGAATTAACTTAGAGAATGCTGTAATGTGCTATTTTGTAGATAGTGTACTTTCGAATATGTCACATGGGAAATTGAAGGACATATACAAGCCGAAATGGTTGCCAACAGTAACATTCCTAATGCAACGTAATATACTAAGCGGGCCTGGTTTGAAACGAATCTGCGATTCAGTACTGGTGTCCAGTACATAATTAAATCCACATTGAGGTCAATTACGTTAAACCCCAATTCAATTATGAACGAAAGAAAAAGTGATCGGCCGTTTCGGGGGTGGATTGAGCAAAATGATGTGAGTACTTACGAAACAGGACCAACATAAGTAGCCTAGAACATCGCATTTTACTGTAAAGGATATTGAATTTAGGAGGCGCAACAGCAAGTTAAAATCTTCGCATTGACACACAAAAGCCTGCGTGAAAATACGGATCACTGTACTCAGAAGATTTGCTTCGCTCCCACTGGTTTCTCAGACGAGTTACAAGAACGGAACAGATTTAGCGAACAAATGATCGGATTCATGGTAATGCATGCATAATTATTTTGGAGGTAATACAAATTGCTTTACAGAATTTACACATTGTTTATTAATCTGAGAGAATTCAGTGATAATCCGAAAAAGACTGGACTGAACTTTTTTTTATTAGAATCAGTATGGTTGACAGTGTGCATACAGCGAAGACGATCGCGGCGTCCCACTGGCACACGGCTTATCGGAGGACTCTGTGATAAGATTGCAATCGATAGTTGAACTGCGGTTCATGTACTTTTGAGTTGACTGATGCGCCCTGACAACAATACAAACAAAACCGAAACATCACACCTAAGTGTTCCACCGCATTTGCATGTGAGTTATGATAGGTTTTTCCGAGAACCTCGACCAAGATGTGAACTTCGCACAACGTGCTTTTGAGGCGATCATGTTCATCAATGCGTTATCCACCTCAGGTGCACGATCAAACAGTCACAACCAAATGCTCAACAGCCTTCGGTCAAGTAGTGCTCACGCTAGAAAAAAAAAACAATTTTATATCACCATCATCATAGACAGAAATACATCAGTGGTTCACACTGACGCTTAACTGCCACCTCTCTGTCGCCATAGGTGTCTCAGATTAGCGAACACCGCCCTAGCCTTGGAAATACGCGCTTCTATTTCATTCCCTACACCTCCGCCGCCGTCGCTGATGCAGCTTCCCAGGTATACAAACCGGTCAACAACCTCCATGACTTCATTATCTAACATTAAATCTACGTAATCACAACAATCTTGCAGAAGCACTTTGCATGTCTCTGACCTCATGCACGTTGAGAAATGTCATTAAGACAAGTGCATGCGGCGTTTTTCCATTACTAACATGCTACCCATTAACGCCGCTGAGTAGTATACAATGAGTTCATTCGGATCAGCCTCCTACACGAATCATCCTTTCACTACAAGGTTCACGTTGTAGAACATTCGCTGGATTTTCAGCTGTAACACTACAGGATACGTGCCGTTGTCATGCAACACACTGGGTTATGAGTGTGATACGGACACGTTCGAGTTGTGATGATCTACAGGTGTGAGCTATCGGATAACTGAAGCTAAAGCATGTAAACGTGTGGCCGAGTGTCAAAGCCGTTATCCCTGCGAGCTATGTTGAACATTGATAATTAGTTACAAAGCGATTGGCGTTAATCAACTGCAATCGACTGATCACGACGTCCGAACGACAGCCAATACGGTATAACATCCGATGGCTCGAGGAAACCTCTAAACAGTCTATTATACCAACCGTGGAATTATTCACTTAGGATGTAGTCCAATCGTTTGAAAAATAGAACAATATGTGGATAATATATCAAGTCAAAAGGAAATGTGGAAACCGTACATGATATGCACATACGAAGAGAACGACGTCGTTTGCTAGATGAGATAGCAGGGATGATGCGCGTTACTCGAAGACGAACATTAAACTAAAATTAGTCCACCTGGCTAGCAGTCGAGAAGTCAGTCAAATGGACGCAATGTGTTAAATAGAACAGTCATAAATAGGCAGTCATGGACACTAGGGAGTAACAACTTGTCAGCAATGTAACAAATTGCAGAAAACACAGATAGAATTAATAGGAGGAGACGTAAGTGCACTCAGAAGGAATTCGCCCATCCACTGCAGAACAATCGAAAGACCCACAATGAATATCGGTTGACTAAAAGATAGAACTTTCCTCGGCCTTCAGTGTTGTGATGCATCAAACAAATTCGCTTTTCGAGTTTTCGGTAACAACAGCAGGCAACTCGTTGAGACACCCATCATCAATATTATCAATCATGGCAATAAATCAGAAATTGATACTGATGCCTAACCGTTAAGCTATCAAAATGAAAAGCCGTAAATTAGACATAAAAGGACAGGTTTGAACAAAACTCACGAAACCTCTAAAAGCAAACAATTGAAATCAGGATGTCCACATATCCATTAGGGTTTTCTCAAGGGTTTCGCTGCTCAGCTCCAATCAAACAACAATATCACCAATTCCTCTAAATTTTTCAGCTAGAAGCCGAAGTTAGTGACGAAGCCGGTAGACAGGGAGGAGAATACGACCATCAGTTTGAAATTAACTGATGATTTGTTCAGTCTTCTGGAGCCATCCAGCCGAGGGTTTCAGAAAACAGTCAATGCCATGGTGAACGACGGGCTGGCATTCTTACAACACACGATGAGGTAGTCTATATGCACAACAAAAGTAGCCTATTCGAAAATTTAAACTTGTGGATACGGCAACATCATATATTACCGGAGTTATCTCGTTTTTACGACAACAAGATTCATTATATTTCCTTTTCCACTTATGTGTCCGTTCGATGATACTGATGAGACCGTGCGAGCTGACGATTTCGAGTATTTTACACCTAACTAGCCATTCATATGTGAAATGAATGCGTCAAAAAATCTCCAACATCACATGAATTTACTGACTAATGTTGATCCACCCGTAATCATATACTGTGGACCTAGTTACTTGTTTGTCTGTAATCATTCTAAGAACGTCGGGGATGGAGAATCAAACCAGTCACGTCAACTTAAAACAGTCCCAGATTGTTTATTCAGACCGACAAAAAATGCTATCAAAGCGTAACGTAAACATGTGGATTTCAGATCATCAACAGCGTCGTCAAACACTATGCAAAATGTAGAGTTGGACAGTCACCTCAACGATTTTGACCGATGAAACGGACAGACTAAAATTCAGCACTGTAGATCGATAAACAACCAAATTAAACCCTAGAGAAAACTTATCTCGAACACGTGCAAACTGAGCATCACAAACGAGGCAGTTTTTCGGGGGCAACAAAACATACGATCCAAAACCTGTGAAGGGCAGACAAATCGTCCAGGCACATTTCGGAGCAGAAGGAGGAAAACAAGGTTTCACGTGAACAGGTTAGGACGATTTACCTGTTGATCGAACAGAGTACAATGAACACACGCTCGTTGCAGAAAAACAAACCAGGTAGCTGGTAGATAGATGGACGGACAGGTAAACAGGCGAGTGAACAGTTCAAGTTAAGATTGAATAGTGAAAATGGCACGAGACGCTTATGTAAACAAGCGTTGAACCGGTCAACCGAAACTCATTTGTAAGAAAGGCGAAAGAGAAAGTTTCGACTAAGGTAGGAAAGGAAATCTAAACACAGTGTGAAGCAGCGAATCGTATTATATATACACACATACACAAATGTACATACCGTATTTTGTGAAGAGATGAACGGTTTTCTAAAACTATTGGGTAACGGAGACGGTAAAGAAGCCGCGGTTGGTAAATTTGCATTAGAAGACATAGGAGGTGGTGGATTGGAAAACTTGACATTTGACGAAGGCATACCGTCTACAGGGTCAGCGTCCCGCACGGCAACAATACGGAAGTGATCAGTGTTGGCTCGCAGAGCACTGACGGCAACATGATGTTCCACTTTGACCAAACTGATTCCATTTACCTGATTGATTGGGATAAAGTGCAAAGAGGAATGGTCCAATAAGGGTACATTTCCAGGTAGTTCACATAAACTGGAGAACACAAGATAACGCAGATTACAAAGTCGAGATACAGACAGTGGTAATCAACAATACGGTGTTACGTAACGCATACGAATAGACTAGAAACAGATTCGTATCTTAAGTTAATGCAGGCCAAGACAAAATTGCAAACGTGAAACGGTGTTAAAAGCCAAAAGGTCCTGCAAGAAATGCACGCACATGTCGGAGACACTATCTTTTATTGATCTGATTTTGTTTGTTTCACGCCATCACGTGCCAGTGAAAAATAACCATTGGCTCACAAACCTCGACTTTCTCATAATTCAGATGAGTTTGCAGAGTGGGCAAATGTGAAAAAATTCGCCAGGATTCCGATCATGTTGGTTTCGTGTCGCGCCACAATCTACATCAATTACTATGCAAAACAATCTATGTGCATTGTGGAGTACTCACGGAAGCAGTTAATGGAAATTCTCGGTTAACACTTTCAGGCAAAGTGTACATAGCGTCCACTTGTTAGATACAACGCACTCGTGGAAACATTCCGAAAATATTTCGTATTTAGTAGTTCTAATTATATACCAACTAGCGTGACGTCATTTAGTATGCATACCTTACCAAAAATCTTCTAATCTGGTGTGATGGTAAGTTCACAATCACGACAATCGTCAACGCTAACAGACATCTTAAAGCAAACAAAAGCCTGGTGAATTGTACAATCACCTGCTTAGTGACAGTTGTGTACACAGACCGAAAGCAACAGAAACACGAAAAGAAAGACATCATTGCTTCTTACAAATAGCCAAAAGCAAGTGAAATGGTCGTGTGAGAAAAGTAGAAATACCCCAACACGTATCTTTGAAAAGGATGATATGATTATAATATATATATATATATATATATATATATATATATATATATTCAGGAATAAGTGACAATTTGTTCGATTATTTTTGGAAACACGTGCTGGTGCATCTGTGACTGGTATGTAGCAGCCAAAAAATAGTTTGCGCATATATAAATTGAGTTTACTTAATCAGTCACAAAATAACACCACCTAACGGTGCGAGATAACTTCCTCGAACATTGGAAAACAGGTGTCAATCGGTAGCAAGGCACAAAAGTTTGAGATTTACGGAACCACGTGATACACGGAGTTATGCGACCAATTGTTTGGCCTCTCGAAGAACTATTACCAGGGCAGCTATGAACGACGAATTAACCATACATCAAACAGCTAATGGAACCTGCAAAAAAAGCATCAGCGTGGAGTATGTCAAAAGTCCAGAAATGCCAGTCATGCGCATATGGGCACAAAAACATCAAACAGCTAACACAGTGGACTGCGTTACGCTCTATGAGGCGTTGAATTTTTTCATCCTACAGCGGCTCAAAGGTTAGCTCGTTCAGATCCTGGAGAAAAAATACGGATAAAATAGACTTTCTTAGTTTTGAATCCGGTTCACTTGGATTGTGGTGGATAAGGTGACTATGACTGAGACACGAATTTCTAACGGTTGTGGTTGTCTAACGTACTCAATGAATATGGTGACAAAGTTGTCTCCAGAGACGACGAAACCGAGTCGTATGGACGCAATTTTGGGAAGGAGGAAGCGGACATAATGTACGCTTCAATAGCTGAATGCAAAGGATCTCAGGAAACCAATGATGTTGTTTTGTGGCAAAAATGAAGGCAGAAGAAATACAGTCCCTACTCAATAGGCAGCGTGAATGTACGCGATGTTGCCAGGGGGTGAATGTCCAGTTGATTGTATATAAATTGCATAACCGACCATTCGAATTAACTTAGAGAATGCTGTAATGTGCTATTTTGTAGATAGTGTACTTTCGAATATGTCACATGGGAAATTGAAGGACATATACAAGCCGAAATGGTTGCCAACAGTAACATTCCTAATGCAACGTAATATACTAAGCGGGCCTGGTTTGAAACGAATCTGCGATTCAGTACTGGTGTCCAGTACATAATTAAATCCACATTGAGGTCAATTACGTTAAACCCCAATTCAATTATGAACGAAAGAAAAAGTGATCGGCCGTTTCGGGGGTGGATTGAGCAAAATGATGTGAGTACTTACGAAACAGGACCAACATAAGTAGCCTAGAACATCGCATTTTACTGTAAAGGATATTGAATTTAGGAGGCGCAACAGCAAGTTAAAATCTTCGCATTGACACACAAAAAGCCTGCGTGAAAATACGGATCACTGTACTCAGAAGATTTGCTTCGCTCCCACTGGTTTCTCAGACGAGTTACAAGAACGGAACAGATTTAGCGAACAAATGATCGGATTCATGGTAATGCATGCATAATTATTTTGGAGGTAATACAAATTGCTTTACAGAATTTACACATTGTTTATTAATCTGAGAGAATTCAGTGATAATCCGAAAAAGACTGGACTGAACTTTTTTTTATTAGAATCAGTATGGTTGACAGTGTGCATACAGCGAAGACGATCGCGGCGTCCCACTGGCACACGGCTTATCGGAGGACTCTGTGATAAGATTGCAATCGATAGTTGAACTGCGGTTCATGTACTTTTGAGTTGACTGATGCGCCCTGACAACAATACAAACAAAACCGAAACATCACACCTAAGTGTTCCACCGCATTTGCATGTGAGTTATGATAGGTTTTTCCGAGAACCTCGACCAAGATGTGAACTTCGCACAACGTGCTTTTGAGGCGATCATGTTCATCAATGCGTTATCCACCTCAGGTGCACGATCAAACAGTCACAACCAAATGCTCAACAGCCTTCGGTCAAGTAGTGCTCACGCTAGAAAAAAAAAAATTTTATATCACCATCATCATAGACAGAAATACATCAGTGGTTCACACTGACGCTTAACTGCCACCTCTCTGTCGCCATAGGTGTCTCAGATTAGCGAACACCGCCCTAGCCTTGGAAATACGCGCTTCTATTTCATTCCCTACACCTCCGCCGCCGTCGCTGATGCAGCTTCCCAGGTATACAAACCGGTCAACAACCTCCATGACTTCATTATCTAACATTAAATCTACGTAATCACAGCAATCTTGCAGAAGCACTTTGCATTTTGAGGCTGCAAAGCGCATTCCGAAGTATTTAGCAGAACGCGAAATAGCGTCCAGCGTTGTTTGTGCCGCTGTAACACCGAACCGCTAAAAACCGATGCGTTGAATAAACAATATGAGGTTTCCAGCATATTTCATCACTTTACGTTTTACTCAGTTTAAGCGGTTTCTTCTGCAACCGAAATCGTCACGATAAAGAACTAAAGATCAAACAAGGTTCATCAGGATCAGAGATTGCTAGGGAAAATAGGAAACTTCGCCATAGCTAGACACGTCTTGATCATCGGAAGCACAATTCACCTAGTAAATGCGTCCCGATTTCGATCAGTTCAGATTTTCGCTCTTCTGGATCACAACGCGTGAATTCATCGAACACACAATCAGCGGAAGCAGGCCAAAAAATTTCAGCCTGATTAACCCTGTATTATTTGTGTCCATAAACCTCATCACTCTCGCAGTCTGCTTACGAACTTATGCAACACGCGTCACATGGGGAACCGCACTGTGCAATCCAATCACAGACGAACACTGACCATACAGCTGTCAGCTATCGGTGGTTTCACTCCGTTAAAGACTGTCGTTCATCTTTGAACAGTCACACTGATATAAATGGGCCGGTGATCGTTCTGGCTTCACACTATCGTTTACTCAGATATCAACCACTAACGAATATAAAACGACCATTTGAGAAGTTACAGATGAGATCGTGAGAAACGCCTAACAAACAGAAACCAGCCAAGTTGCCTAGGTCACATCAGTGGAGTGACCTAAGAGAGTGTTAGGCAGAAATCCCGATGGTTACGCACATACGCTAAGAAAGTTTATTCCAAGATGGCACTGCGGATAAGGCAGATATGCCAATTCGACAGTGCCTAACAGCAAACGTCCATGGATCTTTAATGCGTATGAACACCAAGCAATGACAGTCATGGGCTAAAACGCAAACTCAAGAAGAGTGAACACATGGACCGTTGGGACTACTTGGCCGGACCAGCTAGGTAGATGAAGTTAGTCGAGTGCGTTATTCTCTGATTCTTTGTTGTACGGACCACCAACAAGGTAGTAGTCAGACTATAAGTGAGAACGATAGTTTGATCAGTTAAAACTTGCGTAGCGACTTGGAAGGTGGGCTGGACAATGTGAAAGGCAATTCAACTGGCTTCAGCCGGCGCATTCAGTTGCGGAAAATGGAAATGGTGCGTTTAATGATGACATTCCTGGCGATCTGTCGTCAAAAAACGATGCAACTTTCGAGCTCAAATTACTGAATGGAAATGAGGCATCGAACCGGGGCCGCCTTCCTTCAGAGCTTTTCAAAGATGATGATGAGAGAACCGACCACGCTTCTACGTTTTATATGGGAGATTGAGGAAGTGCATCGTGACTGATACTGGTACTCACAAAGTAGACATCAGAAAATCCTGTGACAAACACATATGTATTAGCCCTATCTCTGTCGGATCACAGGTTGCACAAAGTGGTGGCCTCTGGCAGACAGAGAGAACTGAACAAGAGAAGAACAGGCAGGTTATCGACTATGTCGCGGGTGCGCCGACAACCAACACTACGACAGACACTGAAGCATCGACAATCCTTCCTCTAGCCAGAGGTTATGGTAATGTTGGATGCAAAGGCGGCTCTCAATTGGTTTTTCCGATACTCTTTGAAATTAAATCCATCGCAGAGGCGTTGTAATAAAGTGTCAGTCTTCCGAAATCAACGCATGCCCACTTTTAGGGAAGAGTGCTCACTTGTGACAGGCCATTTTGACCGTTCCTCACTTCAATCAACGCTTGACGGAAGCAGTCGATTTCGCTCTTCGTCGTCAACTACGTTATGGATGATATTCTGAAGACAGAACTCGAAGGTTCCGAGGATCACGGAGCAGACCTTGCAACCTTGGACATGCCGATAACGCTGTTCCACTTAGGTCTTCAGCAGACCATGTTAAACCCATTAAGTTAGATGGTTAGTCTGCAAGATATGCATTTGATATGCACTTGAGGCACTCCAAGTGTAGTGTTGCCAAGAGAATGAGTTAGTCTCGACCATACATTTAATACTGCGAGCGAGTCGCGTGAAACTGTATACCGCTTCATATACCAGAGTAACGAACCTCACCAGCTTATAACATTGTCCATCTGATGTTAATGAGGATAGCGAAAAAATGTAATGTATTCGCTAATGAACGTCATCAATGCTATTATAACAATATGTGATCAACGAAGAAAAAGAGAGTGACCAAAATGTGTGTGTGTGTACCCGATTATATTCTAATAACTACAGACCTCGACTATTCGTGCAGAAGATGCACATAGACTCTCAGTATTCGACCAAGGCTGTCTTACCAGTTATTCAGTATTGTTGTATAACATGCAGCTTCGTTTGTGAGTAGTATAGTGCGTACATTCGGGAACTAAAGGGCAAGCCTCAACGCCAGGAAGACGATGGACCAGAAGCGACTATCGGAATAGTGTGTACACACTATGGGGGAAGTGCCACCAAGGCGAATGACAACGTACTGCTACCCAATGTGTGTGAATACACGTCAGCCGTGCAAATGAGTGTACGTGTTCGTGGTCCTATGTTTTAACATAACCTGTACGGGAGTTCATGCAATAAACAACTTCGCAGGCCAAGCGTCTTTTGCGGTCACAACAACTGGTGTCGTGACGAACGTGAGGATGAAGATACCCTGGCCGCAGCCGTTCGAAGATGGAGACGTCCGGACGTTCCTGGAGGACTTCGAGGACGTGGCCGAAGTGGTCGGAGTCAAGACCGACCGTGGGAAGCTGGCTGCCTTGCGGACATTGGATGAAGAGCAGGGCGAAGGTGGAGCAAAGGAGGCGCTGGTGGCTGCGTTTGACAGCCCGGCCGACCGCCAGGAGGCCATGCGGCGGTTCAAGGCGGCCAGGCTTGGACAAGGAGCGGATCCATCCGTGTTCGCTGCCACTCTGCAAGGTTTGCTGGACAGGGCTCTGCCAGGATTGGATCAAGAACCACGACGGCAGTTGTTAACGGAGCAGTTTATTGAAGGTCTCCCGATGGCGGTTCGCGACCAAGTCCGTATTGCCCATGTCGCCCGGCGGATGGACCTCGATGAGCTTGCGAAGGTGACGCGGGAGTTGGGAGTAATGTCCGTGGCCTCAGTGGATGCGAACGGCAATACGGACAAGAAGACACTGGAAGAAATGCAGAAAGCAATGGAGCAGCTGCAGCGGATGTGGCTGCATTGAGAACAGCATCACGGAAGGAACGATCGACTAGGAAGCTGCTTCATCTGTGGTGAAAAAGGACACTGGAAGAAGGATTGCCCAACCCGGCGATTTCAGAGGTCTAAAAATAGTGTTTCATGATTGTTCCTTTTGTTGGGCGGGTCAACTAGTAATGGGAGCAATTGAGAGGGGGCCGTACATACAAGGGTTGAAGTTGACGGAGAGATAGAACAGTGCTTGGTCGATACAGGGGCGGCTATTTCGTTGATTGCTCGCGCAGAAAAGCAAAACGTAGAACCGACATCCATGATGATCAGGACAGTTGGAGGTCATAGTTTACTGGTTGACGGTGTGAAAGAATGTGGGGTGCGTATTAGCAGCCATATCGTGAAACATCCATTTCATTGTGTCCCCAGAAACTAGACAAACTATCCTTTGGGCCAACTTCCTCCCTGCAACAGATACCGTGATTGACCTGAAGCCCAAGATTTCGTGCAATGAACCACTTACCAGGGCCAAGCGCCTTTTGCAGTCACAGCAGTATCATGCCAGCTCATTGTGCAAGCAACGTGGTACTGGATTAGCGTGTCTTCGATAACGATAATCGAGCTAATGAAAACACGCAGTCTATTCCAGCTGGGTCACAAATTTCGTGAGCCCATGAGTTAGTTCCGATTGACTGAACGTTCCGTAATCAGGAAACCGCCCCAGTCTAACCTCATTGCGCGATGTAGCTCCTGCCGCATCGTGTACTATTAAATCCGGCTGCTGTTGATAAGAGGAAATAGGAAGGCGGTCAAGGGATAACTTGATCACCGAGTATGAGAGCCTTCACCACTTGTTGAGCAAGATCGATGGGTACCTCTTGCCAGGTTGTTGAGCAAGCGACCGTCCATGTCGCTGGTTGGAAAGACAACAATGAATCGTAGTCAGTGACGAACCTGTATCCATGAGATTGTTGACCCTTCTTCATGAATTCCTATTACTTTGTTGTTTATTTATACTGTAAGATTTTAATCATTCATTATTCCCCGACTTCGTGGACTAGTGTCAGGAACAATCATGATACTTTTAGTATGACTCAACGATGATTACGTATGCATAGATATGCAGATAAGAAATAAGCATATTTGCGGTTTTATTCGTACTTTCTCATCAAATGCTCGAGTTTAGACAACTTCTGCTTTATCGTCCAAAATTGGCCCACTTTTCCGTAATCACAGGGCCGACACGCTGGCAAGCATTGGATAAACACCGATGATCAGTTACCGTGTTACGATCGCAAAAGAAGCTACCCAGAAAAGTTACAAAAACAAAGTGCCTGGTTGTTTTTAAGGTAAACATTTTCGTTTTTGTTTCAAAACGAGACCCATTGGCTTGATACCTACTTGTCACGCCCCAAAAATTAAGCTGGTTAAAACAGAATCAAACAGCCTTTACCATCAAAAGTGCGCGAGATAGACAAAATATGACTTAGCACTGATAGATGAAAGCAATTCAACAGCAGGTTAATTGTTGTAAGTCTGGTCCATTTCACAGAGTGAGAATTCCGTGAGGCACAGAATCAGCGGCTGGAGATTTCAAAAGAGATGGTGGTCTGTCAGGTCTGTTGCTGTTAGTTGACTGAGTTGTTCGGGCAGTAACTGCAAGTAATGGAGTGCAGCAGTAAAAGCTGCGTGGAAACTGCCTTATAAACGTCGCCTTACTCACACCTGCGATTCATTGGTGTGGTTGTAGGACGTTTGTACTTTAGTGCTGAACGTTTGGTACTAAACAGCCTCTTTTGTAAATACATGCATATTCTTTGTTCTTTTATTTCCCAATTGAAGGCTCATCTTTTCTACATGACGGTATGACGATTAAGTGTCAGGATGGACCACTGAAGTACTGTTGTCTAAAATGATGATAAGTAAATATGTTTGTCACTCACGCCGACTAAACTGGAGGCTGTAGTTTATACGCAATGGAGGGTTGGTTAATAATGAGGCTAAATACAAAAACTTCCGCATGGTGTAGTATAGTATAGGTCATCGGTATAGTAGGACTTACTTCAATAAGCTTGTCGTTCAGTCGAAGTCCGGAGGAGAATGCCAATCCATTTGGATTCAGTCGACTGACAAAGATACCTTGATCCGAGCCCAAGTAAGGAATGGAACCCACACCACCAGCTATGCTCAGACCAAGACCGGAGCCTGGTTGTCGGTGGATATGGACCACAACTTCATGTTGAGCACGTGGAGAAGTCCCACCGACATCCGTGATCGGGGTAGACGTGAGAAGTTGGGAACGGCTCGGGTCCGAGGAAGAATTGTGCAACGATGCTCTAACCAGTTTCAAATGACTGTCAGGCTGAAGTATTCAAAGACAGTAATCAAAGAACATACTGAAGACTACACAGTTTGAATTAAAATAGTTAATTATTAAACGCATAAACTATGATCGCTTGTGAACAGTATTCATTAAACACTTGAACACTGGAGCCATCGAAGAGAAGAGAGTGCATACTTCGATATCCAGCATAAAAAACCGCGCAAATAATGTTTTCCATCAAAACATGATAGTAGTGTTAGATAACATATGACGAAAGGATGAAAGATGTATTCATAGTGAAGCTGAACCTTGACACGGCACGACGGCTGGTACATCTCGGTGTGATGGCCACAACGACAGAGACACTCATTCCAGACAGCACGACAGGATGAAAGTCTGAAGAACCGTAGTCTCCTGGTCCTCCAGATTGACGGTTAGAAGAGTACTGACATCTTTTTCCAATAAATATGATGTTGAATCTAGTAAGGTGCCACCAACCCGTTAGTTTGCGAAACGTGATTACGAGCTGAAGGCTTCTTCTGTCTAGATATGGGGAGCCTGACAGTATCTTAGTCAAGGTACAATAATGTATGGCAATTAAGCGTCCGACCGAACCACTGATAAACCGCTGTCTTTGGGGATGATGATGACCTAGAACCAGTCAAGGGCTGGTTAAACGCGAACTACGGGTAACAACTATCGAACTCACCTGAAGAACTTGAGCATCGGATGAAGCTGCCGATGGGGAGACAGATGCACGATATTTTTCCAAAATTTTCAGCACAGCTTCTTCACTGTCAACTAAAATAAGAAACAGAGGATGAACGGTTTAAAGAAAACAGAGGTAGCCCATAAACGTGTGCATGTCAAAGCGTGAACGGAGTCACTTGCCTCCGTCAGCGGTTTTCGACTGGATTCGTGCCCGTTTATTGTAGTGAGGCGTGTCGCGGCGAATCAACTTCTGATTGGACTTCTCCTCGTTGTCCTCAACGTCCTCTGTAAATCCGACACGACGAGAAATGACACAGATCTCTTCCTAAAGAATAGGTGAAATTTGCATTAATGAAACCGGTTATGAGGTGTGTTGTAAGAGGCTGAATGAAAATTCATTGGATGAAACCGATCAGTACCTTATTTGTTTTAAGCCAATGCTGTAAGCTAACCAAAGATGTGCAGAGACATGTAAACTGAATCACGGACTGACTTCCTAACAGCTGATTTAACACTCAAAAGTGCAACTATAAACATCGCAAAACTCAATACTAAGGAATGCACAACAAATGTGAAATTACGTTTTGTGATCGTATTTGGTCGCAGGAAAGTAGGATACGTATCGGTGTACAGATATAACGCGATAGCTAACCACCAAACGATGTAGCACAGTTTCTCCGTCGGTAAACGGTATCCACCGTTCTAGCATGCACACACGGATACACAGATTTTATTGTCTGAAGGAGATATGTACGAACCCTTCATGAGCTTTGACAATAACATGCAGTGTTCTGTTCTTGAGAAACAAACACATTCGTAGAAAGAGTCGTTGGATTGGAGTGGTCGCGATACAAACTTCAACAAGGTGTCCACACCACACAAACAAGCAACGAATCTGTAAGCGAGACTAAGGTGTGATCAGGAGAGGGTGCTTCTTTGTAGTTTTGGTCACCCAGCGTCAATAAATGCACTTAATTCGCCGACAACTCGGCCAGTCAACGACAATACTGAGAGCACAAAGTTACGACAAAGCACTATGACTTGCTTGTAACGTTGTGTTCTTCTCAATCCATCTAGTAAAAACAGGTTAGACGTGATGTACAAACTGTTTAACCTTATTCGGACTAGATTTGGTGCGGACATCTTACAACAACAGCATTCATGTCACTGAGACCGAGTAGCCACTATCCCACCTAAATTCTTAAGCCATCGACTATGTGAGCTACGAGGGCACTAGCCCGGGTCATCGACTGTCCAACTTGGACTTTAAGGCAGTCGGACGCAACACTGACAGAGGGCGCTCGGTGTGACAGACGGCAAGTTGGTGGTCCCAGTACAGGATCAAACCACCGAGGTCTGTACAAATTTGAAGTCTGGATGAATAAACTCGCATAATGCTTACTGTCGAACATCTGCTTGCTAGCCTTACCACTGCCTACCCGTCCGTGTCACCCAATTCCGATAATCGGACGCACACATCGATGTTAACTTATTTGAAGACAATTCACGTATTATACTTTAGGTTGTTACGGTTCGAAACCTTGATGTATCGCAGCACTTACAATCACCTTGCATACGCATCCCTTAAGCTTCAGAGATGTGCCTCTGTCGCCAGAAATGTCTTAGATTAGCAAATACCTCCCAGACCTCGGACATACGAATCTTTTTCATTTCCTATACCTCCGTTGCCGCTGATACAACTTCTTAAGTATGTGAACCGGTCAATAACTTCCATAGCTTCATTATCCAACAGTAGATCTACGTAATCACCACAGTGTTGTGGAAGCATTCTGTGGTTTGAGGCTGCCATTGCTTGATTCTAAATCTACAAGCTAGGACACCACGAGGCAAGCTTGCAGCGACAACACAAGTGCCAAGTGAGATAGCCATCAGAAAATACATTCGTTACACATAGGGCGGTTTAGGTATTTCTAATGAAGATATAGAAATGTACGCAATATAAGAGAGTCAAGATCACAGTGGTCTTCCTTTATGACAGTTACCCGGATTGAAACTGCTGCTAGGTTCAATCTAAACGTATAACGAAACCAAACGAATGAACCAGACTAAAAACAAATCTCATCACGGACTTGTGTGATTGTGTGTGAACTTACACCACCACTACTATAGACATCCTCTTCAGCGTCTGCCTCAGGATCAAGTTTTGCAGAAATCACTTCATCATTATCGTCATCGTGTGAATCGCTCATGTCTTGTGCTGGTTGTACCGTGCTTCTAGAGCCCGTTTGGTCTACTTTATACCTCGAAGTTTGACTGTTCACCTGGGGAGCACCGGGGAATGTTTGTAAACCCTTCTTCCGAGGCCTAGACGAAAGAAATGAGTAGTGAAGTGTTAAACATAATAGGAGAAACAACCTTTCAAGAACAAATCACCGAAAGTTTAAATATACATTATGTCGTTTTAATATCATCTCCTAAAATGGTAGAGGATAACGGGCAGCGGCCATAAATCTGCCTTTACTGGATAACCAATGTGGCAAGCGGGAAGGTTATAGTACATTTTCGAAAAGATGACTAACGACGTACTTGACATGTGGAGTAGTTTTTGTGATATCAGAATGGTTCCCAAACTGATCGAGTGAGTTTACATTGACCTTTTCCGATGGCATATTGCGTTGATTTTTCTCCTCCTCCGCCCAATAATAGTTTAAGTGAGATCCGTCCTCGGTTGGAGCAAGACCAGGTGTGGAACCGTTAGAGCCGCGCCATGATTCAGAGGTGGCCATCTGTAACGCATTCCGATCGTTCGGATGTAGTTCACCAGTACTTGTCCTAACCGTGGTAACTGGCGACTGAGTTCGGACGCCCAAATGCGTCGGACTGTTCGTGGAACCTCGTCGGCTGTCACCTACATAGCTCAGTTCGGACTACAGTGCGAAAGCAGCAAAAGAAAACGGGAATATATGTACAGTGGATTCCAATGTGGCTTTGAGGATTTGTATCAGGCAGAAAGACCCCAGATGCATTTGGTGACTGCATAAATGAGTCCAAATACCAAGCTTCTGCGTCTTTGCAGATGAAAAATGCACAGTGAAAAAAGTTTTATACTCCAAAAGGTTTTACACAACTCAAAGTGCGATTGAGCACAGAGGATGATATAAAATTACACCGAGGAAGAAATGAGTCGTATAGGTTGTACGAAGAAACGGTTGGGGTAACTGTCACGAACTACACGAGGCTAATCTAATCCTTTCCAAAGCGCTCGATGATTGAAGCATATAAATAATTCTCAGCAAGACCTACACTGGAGATGTGGGCAGATATGCACACTGATAGTACTTGACGTGTAATGCATGACAAAACAATTATGTGATTGAGCATGTTGGCTGAGACGATGAAGTTGAAAATCTAACGCCAGTCGTAGTCGTGCATTCTAAACGCTAGACGAACATGTCAGAACTAACCGATGTGATGGGCTTTTGACCAATTAGAAACAAATGTTAAAAAAGGCGTCCTCATCCGTGCTAAGTTTCTAGGACTGCGTTCGGCGAGAGATAATTGATACAAAGAAATAACCATGAGTAAAGAGAAAAAGGCTAACGAATTGAAGGAATGTGAAATGTACATCAGGCGAACAATTAGCGCATTGTATGCCCTAGTTGACAAAAATCAAAACAGTTTCCCTACTGGTAACCCACTCAACAATGGGTAAGCTTAGGTCTTGTCAAAGGATCTTGTAACGTACGCTATCCCATTTGAATATCAAGATGCCACGTAACATGCGACAAGAAAAAAACACGACTCACTGATGGCCGATCATCCCGATTACCCGAAAGTCCATCACCTATCTTCCGAGAAAACCGCGGATGACGAGTCTTCGGAAATCCCTTCGATGCTGTTTTGCTCTTCTGGTTTACGGGAAAGAGTGATGGAGGGACGGATATGAGAAAGAGGCTAGTCAAAATATGGGACAGGAACGTAACATTAGCAAGAATTTAGAAGTGATCGAAAACTCCTGACAAAAAATCGACTGTACAATCAATAACTAAGCCCAGTTTTGCCACAATTCGCTTTCAACTTAGAAACTCCCCGAAACTAAATGAATCAGTTAAGGAATTGAAGAAAACAGAAGCAAGAAATGCGGCAAATTTGATAATTTAAGGTTGGCCCAGAGACTACTGAGAACTGAAATTGTATCACCTACCAGTAATACAGATTCAGCGCTCAACAGTGATGTTGGTAGACTCCAGAGTGAAATGTTCGGGAAACCCTGTCTGAGCAATGAATCCTCTGGATCACTCGGTGGATTTCATGACAGTGGGGTTGGGTGGATGACTGATTCCGAAAGTGAAATTTGTGGGTTACCGGCGTGGCTCCGTAGCTCAGCTGGTAGAGCACCTATCCCGCCTAGATATGCTGTTTCTGAGGTTAGTCCGAATCCAGATGAGACCAAGAATTTTTGCAACTGGGTCTCTTCTAACTTAGAGATATGTGAGAAAAATACTGCTAGATTTTGGTATACATGAATACTGCTCACAAACTATTGTCACCGAACGTTTGAATACGGGATGATTTAGCCACGTTCAGTGTTAGGTCAATGGAGCAGTCGTGAACACGCCGATACCGCAAGAAAGAAAAATGGAGGTTAACCTTCAATTTGGGTCAGAACAAGTACTGTTGATGAGTGAGCAAAACTCGGGTAAAATTGAAAGTTAACATGAAAGAGGAAGTGGCGGTCAAGCTGAAGTTGTGTTCAACTGGCAATAGTAAATGAAGGAAGCGGTCTCACAGCAGAATCTAATCACTAACAACCTCTTGTCTGTGGAAATTGTGCACACGTGGTTGGCTAAGACATAAATGATTCAACGATTGCCAAACGTATGCTAAAGGGGTTACTACGTTGACGACTAAACGGATCGAGATAAAGTTACGCGATGAGAACCAGAAAGGGCTAGTGATTAGTAAAATAAGGTTTATGAGGCAACAGGTCAACATTGCTCTCTATGATGATGATGATGTGCACACAGAAGATGCTAGTGAAACCTAATTTCTGTAGCCACCGTCTCATCATGTCGCTCGGTTCATCCCGTGCCAAGCCGTTTGGTCACAGTGATGCCCACTGTCCCAACCTGCACAGGCGCGTCCAAACATTCACCGGCCCGATAACTATCTCACGAATGACGCAGCTGGACCCGGATCAGGACCAAAAAGCGACACAGCTGAATCGAACAAGACACGGTCCCGACGAGCGCCACGACTATACACTATTCTAAACAATAAAGATCCAGGACATTGATCTAGCTTTTCACTGACTGTCTTCGAGGTATTGTTATCTGTTAGTGGGTACTCAAGCAATCACGGTTGCGAGTTCCACTACACTTCCCATCACAGAAAACTAACTGATTCACCTATGGATTCACCTATGTCACCTAAGGATTGAAACAGTCCCGGACTGATTGTTCAGTTGTTGTCACTATGTGCGTTTTGTGTAAAGTTTACTGGTTTTAGGCTAAAGACAGATGAGAGTAAATCGAATCGTCTCCATCTATGAATTGACAAGAGCCTAGCTAAAATACAAACGTGGTATCATAATGTGCTGCCTAACAAACAACAGTCAGCTGAATACAGTCAGATTGCTGGAAGACAAAAACAGTCAAGACAAACGGAGATCGAACCTTCCATCATATCATTGTTAGCCGATAATGCTATCTCGAGACTGATCAAAAATCATTAGAGTCTAAAATCGGTGTTTTCAGTTGTCCGCTGATCTTGACAATTAGAATGGAGACATTTCATCACCAGACGAGGTGACACCAGCGTGTAGGTATGTGGCAGTTAAGATCTGGGCGCCCGAACAGTCGGAATACATCTTGGAGCCAACGGCTGTTACTTATTCGGCTGCCAGACAATATTTCCCAGGTTGCCATAATCGCAGATGAATACCAGAACAGTGTGCCAACTTGGAGCTATTTCACACCAAAACTGAGGATTGAATACGCGTTTACAGGCTCGAGACATTTGTGCCCAAATACACACCCTGCACTCAGAGTGGACAGGAAATTATTTCATAGGCACGTTTCGTCAGAACACCTCCACGATGGAGACAGCTCTATTGAGCACATTGCACAAACAAGTTGAACGGAGCCTTCAAGTTCAAAAATACAAGGGCTATAGGCTGAGAAAAAGGATAGTCGATGCTCTGTTGCTTGTATTATAGTGAGTATACGGTCGATTAGCTTAAGAACGGATCGATAACTGCTGTTTTTCTTGTGTGGAAGCTGCACATGAGATCATAGTCTTCGATCACCGTTGCCCTCGCTAGTAGACCTGTATTAAGCAGGCTGGTTGAACAACGCGACTGTCCGACGAGGTGTGCTCGTGAAATCCCAAAATTCGCGACCAGCCCCCGATTTATTGAAAATATGATCAACGTTGGCTAGGGTACATGGTTCGTGTGTGGGCGTAGCGGTCGGCGGACCGCTCATTGCTTAGTAATCATCATCACAATCATCACAGACAGCAATACATCAGTGGTAATGGTTGCTGGCAGTCGAAAAACGTCAGGACGATGGAGTAGGCACGGGCTGTGAAAGCTTCCGTCACCAGGCTGAGCATGGTCGGGGTGTATGCAACCATCCGCACAGCAGGTTTGAAATGCTACTAGTTATGGTACATATCGTAAACAGTGACACAGCTAGATCGATACGATTGTTGACATCTCTTTACGAGTCTCCGTTGTCTTGAATACATAGTTATTTATTCGTTTCTTACATTTGCATTTATTAATTAATTTGCCAATACATGGAGTCCTGCTAGATTCAACGGCCGCATGAGAGATAGTACCTATGGCTTCGGATTGCAGTTGAAAATGCATGCAAATATGTGTAGAAGCGTCGATCATTAACAACCTGAATAGTCTGAGCGAACAAAAATTATGAGCCAGAGATTCAATAGGTTGTCAGAGAATAACAACACTACAGACGACACAGACTGACAGCACCTCATGAACTTCGCTAACACTTGGCAATGCTTGTTGCAACTGACTAACAAGGTGGATGTTAATATCAGAAGGACTGATTCAAATGAAAATCCCTTTCGATAAGTGATTTTTTAATCTCTGTGGCTATGCAGTACACTTCAGATTGCCTATACAACGTGCGCACAACGGGTATTCCATTGTGGTATTGCAAACAGGACATAGCCACATAGCAGGAGTCCTCTTTTCGCCCTAGTCGGCAGACGATAGAGGACCAATGCTCATCCACACCATCCAACAGGGCCGATGGGACGGTGAATCAGCTATGATATGCATTGGATACCATGCGACAAGTTGAAGGCACATCGTTGAGCCACGCTCGACAGGTCCGCAGTAAGGTCAACACCTGCAATTCTACTGGCCACGGTGACTATGATGCATGGATCCATGCACATTAGAGGCTGGGCGCCAGTGACAGGCCAGATACTATCTCTGACAGATGAAGTGACCAGCTTCAGTGAACGCACGTCACTGTTTGACGTGGTTGTGTAAATCAAAATGGTAGGGACTTTTCAATATTCGCTGATGTAGATAATCGCACCAGTGATCAACTTCATATGTGTGTGTGTGGAACAAATCGACATTGGATGTAGGTAACATCACAAGCGTTTTATTGCAGTTGGAGAGTCCCGTGACCAGATTGTGTCTGTCCACTGTTCGTCCTGGGTTGATGCTCAATTTCGAGGGGCTGGTGAAAAGCGTGCACTAGAGCGTCTTGTGAACAAACGGATTCGATTTGTTTATATTCGTCCATTGGCAACACTGACTTAAACGTGTTGTATTACAGTTTATATACTGAAAGAATGTGCTGTGATTTTCTGTCTTGACAGACATCACCTCAAAACAAATACGGTCCAAATGGGTGTCAAATTGTGTAGGTTTTATAACGGCTGATTTGCATGCTTATCGAACTGAACCATTTCGTTCAACCAACACAGAATTAAACGTCGACCATAAAGCCGAAATATAACACAAACCACTAGACACACCCAAACACTCAGACACACCCGTTCCTGAGTCACACGAATTTCCAAGATCCATCTAGCGATTTCACAAATTACTAGACATGGACTTCGTATCAATTATCTGCGCTGAATATTGCGTGGATAACAATCAAGTCATTCAAAGGTTGAGTGTCTTGATGTTGGGTGTTTGAGTTTAGACATGTGTTTCTGCTAATTAAATCTCATTGCCCTCTGAGTGGAGCTTGTTTCCTCCGCTTATCGTTGTATAGAAGTTAAACATCGATATGAGCCACTGATGTATTGCTGTCCACGATGGTGATGGTGAATACGTGATAAGAGAGGGATTATACCTTAGTTGGGTTCATCTGCAATACACTATTTGTGGTCTACTAATAGATTACCATTGAGACAATGGAAATGTCCATGTCAGCAAATGAGCGAAGAAATTTCCAGGATTCAACTGACCACAAGTCTATGTGCATCCTTTCCAACAGAAGAAATTCGTTATGCGTATGATGGAGCTTACGTGTACCCGTTCAAGCACCGTTAGTGCTCCCTCTCTCCTCCAGCTGATACTGAACCACTTATTATCCTGCACCGTCTATTCATCATTCACTTACAGCTCGGTTGTTTGTTTGCAAGGTGTAGGCACCTTGATGTTGTATGTTCTGAATATAGACGTAGCTATTTTTAGTAGTTAGGTCCACTTCCCTTCATTTTTTCTTCTCACTTTTCTTCACCTTCGTAGTTGTGTGACAGTTAAGAATCAGTGTGAACCATTGATGTATTTTTGTCTATAACGATGATGATGATGCCTATTCATCAGGTAGATATACGACAAACCTTCATGTGCGGAATTCGTTCTTTGATCATAAGAACATCCACGATGATACAGGGCTAACCATCACTTAAACCTAGAGACCAAACAAAACTGTATGTTGCACTGCAAAGTAGAGTGTTCCAACAAGTCAGTACAATCAAACCTAAACATTTCAAAACCAAAGCAAGCTGGAATGCACAACGATAACAAAAAAAGGTGTGCAGAAGCATTGGCAGGGCCGTCTAATGTAAAGTCGAGATGGATATGAATAAGCACAGATAATCCAGCACCCACCGACTGTTCCTCTTGCTGTCTGGCCACTGCTGCTGAGAAGTGTACTCGTGAACTGCCGGGAACATTCGAGTCCAGCTCGCCTGAATGAATAGACAGCGATGGACGTGGGGATACGGAAGAGGTCGGAGGTCCAGTCGGACTGATCGGGGCCGAAGGGGATCGAGTGCTGCTGACAGTGGAACGAGGTCACGCTGGTGGTACTGAGTGGATTCGCACCCTCGGTCCAACGTGCGCCAGCCGAATCAGGCTCAAGCGAGATAGATTGTGCGGGTTCATAGGCATAGTTAGGGTCCGCAGGAATGGCGTCGTGTTCGTCCAGTCGATGTTGGATCATATGACCTGAATTAGTATGCAGTGGGCCAGTGAGATTGGCCAGTCCGGAGGGGGATACAGTGGGATCTGCAGATAGACAAGCAGAAATTGTAGAATGACCAATCAATCTCGTTTCCTTGCACAATCACCTAACAATCGGTGTCGTTTAACAAATGGGAAACATACCATCTGAAGAACGTGAAACAAATAGAAAAGGTAGGAATGAAATCAATAAGGATCAGGAAAATGTAAGAGAGCTCTAGTCCAACAGCAGACAATTTTCGTAGACACCATTTTCTAGATATCGTGACTAAAACTGCACATGAATAGACAATGTGTAATCGGAAAAGTAAACTCACCGAGTTCAACCTGTGAGGTCAACTGGTCTTGGGGCAGAAGATAACATGTGAGAAACTCCTCATGTGTAATTTCGTCCACGTCCCGTTGCAGAGTGATGACCGGTTGCGATTGATTCTGGGAAAGCCACAAAGCGGTGAGCGGGCATTGCGCCAAAGTCAACGGCAGTCGCTCCAACCTTGAACAACAAAAACGAAGGAGGAACAAAACAAGATGAATGGGATAAAGGGTAGGGGAGATTGTGAGCATGTTGCGACAGGCTACCAGAACAAACAGATAGAGCATAGTCGATAGCAGCAGGGCAAGTTGTTGTACATCAAAAAACTGTTCAGTAGCGATAACATAATTCAGCCGGCAAACTGTTAATATGGTTCCAAATATGGTCAGAAAACATTACGAGAACGGGACAGTTTGCAAAAACCCAATGGCGTAGATGACAATAACCAAGCAAATTTTCATGTATTTGATCTTGTGCATTTTGCCCGGACATTATATGACTGTATAGTCCACATATGATACAATCAACATGAAAAGAAACGCGTGTGGTACAAAGATGAATAAATTGTCAATTCCGTAGTGAACTCAAGTTTAAAAGAAATGGGCACTTGCCGGTCAGAAACATAATCGGTTCAGTGATAATACATTAATCATGCCGTGAAACACTGACCAACAGTCTGTCATGTGGAAAATCAAGAACGATATGCACAGTGCACCAAATAATTGGAAAATCACTCATGCCAAATTGAGCAGAGTTGGAGAAAAAGTTAAGCCAATCTGAAAACATGCAAAAAGCATGTAGGCGATCAACCAGCAAAGGTATGCCGTAGTATATAAAAGTTCTTACCATTCGAAATAAATGGAGAGAACAGGTCCGTAGACAACAATATCACACAAGGCAATAGCGTTAAGAGGGCAGGTAAAATGCACTAACACATGGCAGTTGTCCCAAATGGAGGACGTTTATGGTCATAAATATTCCAACCTAGATAACGACAAGAACGGACAGGATCAACTTCTGTGGACTGTGAAAAGACATTGTATTACTCGGTTTACACTACCAGGTCCTTGATTCACACGAAAAAAAATAAGTACGGGGGAAAAGATTCATTTCTGAATTGATTTAGACTGACGGAGAAGATCACGGAACTCCAAACTACACAAGGCGGCAGCTAGCTAAGGCAGCATGTGATCTGCCAGGTGATCGACAATTCGACCAGACGATTCGGTGACGAGGGTTATTAGGACATTTTCTCTTTAACGCACAATCACTGCGTCAAACCGGTATGGTAACATAATGGCGTCTTTAGGCCACAAACGTTTCATCACACTCCACTTACTGGACTGTTAACAGTATAGTTTGTTACGGTTGCCCCCGACATTAGAAAAGGTTATCAATAAAAAAAGAGGAAAACATAATTTTAGGAATCTGGAAAGAGGGATAAAAACAGAAGGATGTAGAAAACGACTACTATCAGCTGATGTTTCTAACCGATGAAGATGATCGTCCGGCAAATCCTGCTAAATTAAAAAGGTATCTGTTTGCACTGACACTTTATCATTGCAATACAGATGAATCCGCTCGGTCGCGTAGTTACGTGTCTTGAAATAAAAAGTAGAAAATTATACACTTAAGATACAATCAACATTGATTATCAGTCACACATGTAAGCCGGTTAATCTTCAAGTAGTACCTCAACCTAAGGAATGCTATGAGTAGATACTGTCTTGATTATCATACGGTAATCCGCCTAAGAGTGATTAGTTCGATCACGAAGTCAAGTGCATTTTCCGAATAGCACCCAACGTATGGATGCCGGTGTACATAGTATTAGTGTTCCGAAAGTCTCTGTTGCTGTCATACGTTGGCGATAAGAATAGCTGACAGTTGGAAAAAAACTGGGAAACTGCAGTGATTCAGACGTCCTGCACCGCCGAAATCCCGCTTAACATAGTCAGATGTAAAGCAACGCAACCTCGACACACGATGTACTGAGTACAACCTTGAAGACGACAAACTTGACAGCAGCAATCATGAGAGAGAGAGAAAGCAAGCGATGATTTTCGGTAAATTCAGTTGGTTTAGGTACCACGCACGAAAAGGTACGCAGACCAAGTCAGTAATTGGACTGCTCGCCAAAAGTTACTCTACAATGTTCAAGTGAACGGCGCACCCTCAAATTAAGCCAAACATTCCAGCTTATCATCCCCATCTTATAAATATTATTGATATCGTCGGGAAAATACATCAAAGAACAGCAGGACAATTTAAAACACTCCGTTTACCAATGTATCCGGGCCGTTTAGTCAAACTGAGACAATTATTCGCGTATTATCACTAGGCATAATTTGACTTAAACTTGCCACAGATAACTTCACGTTAACCACTGCGAATCTTGCCTTTATCTAGCCTAAATCGTCATTTCAGGACAAAAACACTGAAGCCATAACATCAAATGTGGTGCTTGACTTGCAACCAACACTCATTCAGAGTTCTGGTGTACCTGAAACGTTCCAACAGAGTCTGCCGTCACAGCCTTATAGGTAGATTAATTCAGGTTCCAGCACAACACACATTCGTGAAGTCAAATCACGTCTGTACATAAACTGACTATCACAATCACTCCGGCAAAAGAAAGCTGAACTTGATCTTACACCATCGATGTTAGTCAACTGTTTGCAGTGGAGTACGCATGGAAGAGGCATGATAAGCTGTGAATGGGCCTCTGTTCCGTCACTCAATCAACCCATCAGGTGTGCTCAAAAATTTCTCTTATCAACACTTGTTGAATTGCTTAACCGTATAGTATCCGCCGAATTCTCTTTCTAAATCATCCAACAGAAAGTTTGGTGGACACTATATACGTTTATAGCGCCGGTCGTCTAATTTGTAACAGTAGACCACAAACTCGATAAAAAAAAAAACGTTTTCAGCTTTATGTAGCAAGACGAATCGCACTGCTGTTGATTTTAAAGTTGAGCAAAGGAGAGACAGGAAAAGATAAACAAAACAACAAGCAACGGGAATTGTTTGAATAAAAAACCAGCAGTCTCACAAATTCAGGTACATTGCTAACTGTGCTAGGCATCCATGTCTAAAAGCTATTAGTCTAATTGTATTCACAACCCGGCAGATGCCACCTCCACATCTTAATCCGCAGTTTTAATACCCGATGAACGTCCGCCGCTCGATTTTTTCCAACTGTTAGCACCAACGTTGGACAATGAGTGATACAACGAATGCACCACTGACATGTAAAGTACGTGGACTAATCGTCACAGGCCGTGTGTTTTCAACACTTCCGTTACGGACTGAGACAGGGAAGCATTTCAAAATGCGAGATGAAGGACCACTGCGTTGCTTGCACAATCACTAAAATTGACATAGGCGACTAGTACTAGGATGCAAATAATAATAATCACAACAACATCATTTGTCGCCAATACAAAACACGCAAACTAGAGAATATTATGGATTAAATCGAACGAAAGCAAAACAAACTCAGTTGTGGTTGTGCCTGATGCAACAACCTGAGGGAAATGCGCTTGCAAACGTGTCCGATTTGTGAGGATCAAGTATAACAAACCATTCTGTCCATTTTGTTCACCAACTCACAATTACGTAATACGTGATTACTGCATACGGAAAAAACGACTGTAATGTACGCGAAAACTATCACTCATCAACGCAGCTGATTTTAGACGAATAGAACATGTTGGTCTGAAAAAACGCGGCACGGCTCACAAACGAAACTACTAATCTGAGTAGTAGAATGTATGGTTCAGAATTAATACAACAGGTCCTGCAACGGCGCGACACGACTAAAAAAAAGGACGAAAAAACAGTCGAAATGAGCATACACAAAGCAGTACAATCAATCACAAGAGTGTCTCCTTCCGTGGCGCAAACACCTTCTAGAGCGACCGCTCTTCGTTTCATTTAGAATGTCAGTATTGTGAAGAGGAAAGTTGTACAAGAAACAAAATGTCTCAAATACGTGTTACTTAACAATTAGTTCAGCCAGCCGTTTAATCATGTTTGTATTCCGGTCCGATTGATGGACGGCAATATACCCTAGCCTACGGAACAACGCAAATGAACAACCAGCGTAATACGGTCACTAGGACATTTCAAAAGAGCAAGACAAACGAAGCTACCTTGATCACTGATCCGAGAGGGATTTAATGAAACCAAGCGTTATGACTTCGTAAACGGAAGCCAATGGCACTGGTAATAAGAAGCAATCAGAACATCAGTATCAGTGCGCGTCTACAGATCATGGCAAACGATCTGAGAGGTATACTTGTTGATAGAACTACTGAAGAACAAGAGAGATAAAGAATAGCAGCGCTTGAAACTGTCTTGTTCACACGGAATTCCACCAAACAATTTGGTGGTAAACATACAAACTGTTGTGATAAGTTATTTTTTCTAAAACGTTGCTTGTATTACCATAATAAAGGCCAAAAGCCTTGGTTTTCCATTAGGGTTTTAAATTCACCGTCGGATTTTGGTTTTCCGCTTTTTGCGACTTTTATCAACATCTCTGATTTGTTCTCCTTTGTGTTCTCTTACCCCCCCCCCTCCCAGTTAAACTGTTCATATCCAAGCTCTTTAGTTAGTCTACAATCATATAAAAATGGACGTACTCCGACCTAGGTCAATCTTCAGCCTGAGTACTTAGACATAGTCAATCCTTCTCGTGCGTTTTCGCACTATGACTGATCACAGAAATCGCATTATGTCGCGAAGTTGTACAGATGTTTGGACAAATGGCATACCATGATCGTTCGTATGTGACGCAATCTTCGCGGATTGTCATAGGAACTGAAGGTAAACATGACCAGCTGAGTAGAAGAGCGTTCGAAATTCAGCCGTCAAACAGGGTTATAGCAAACGGCGTTCGTTGAAGTATACTTTTAAAAAACCTACGTCATTTTCAGTCTGTGCATCCACTGATAGCACGACTATCAAAACAATGCGTGCCAAGTATATCTGTGTGAAGGCATCCAATGTGAGGAATGAGCACGGATGAGCTTTCGGGGCCCTCTCAGTCAAACACTGTGAAAGAATCAGGAATAGCTCAGTGAAAAGAAACAATTGCCATCAATGGGATTGACACCGTAATCTCACTGATTGAGTTACTCGATGACTTTCTATTTGTGCAGATTTCCTAGTGAGGTCATATTGCTGTTGAGTGATTTGAATGAGAACAATGTACACAATAATGGTCAGCATCAACAGGAATCCCACTCATGGCACAGAAAAGCTTTGCCGTAACTGGCTAAAGGATTGCAATCTATTGAAGATGGACAGACTAACGTAGGTAACTCAACCTGATAACCACGATCGAGTACTTCGTGGTAATTAAAGCGAAGAATAGGCTAACGGGAGGTTGAATACAATACTGGTAGGGATCACAAACAAAAAAATGCTTAAGAAACAAGCGATGCAAATTAAAAAAACATTGAGCAACACACCGAAATAGATTAGGATTATACAATGCTCTCTCACCGATTGCCAGAGACGTCTAGGACGCGAAGTCGTGAACACTGACCAATCTCATTAGGAAGACGACGTAGAATGTTCTCACGAACTGATAGGATGTTCAAAGAAGTGCACTTTCGAATCTGCAAAACAGAGAACAGTTGAGTAGGAACAAATAAAACTCAAACAGTGTATAGATTTGTGACCTATTTCGAAAGTACAATGGTCCGATTCTTGCAGGTGAACGAAAGAAAAGGGACAGTTGATCCCACAATCATCTACACAAACCGATAATGAAGAGAGTTTGAAAAGCAAACCCTCAGTATAAAAGGAAGAACGATAGCTAATATCAGTACAATTGAGGTCAACAATCCTCCGAGTTAACAGAAAGTCACGCGACAACTGACATCGGCAGACTGGTATTGCCATAAGGGGCACGTAAACAGGCTTGTATATGGTTACCACTAGATTCATAAAATAAATATCAGCAATTGATCGTGGGCACGTGATCAAACGGGAATTAATTCAGTGGTGCTAATTTCCCGTAATAATTAGAATAGCAAAAAAACACAATTGATCGACAGAAGATGATGTGATAATCCATTCTCTTATCAAATGCACACAGAAAATTTGAAGAAAAAAGAATAAGCGAGAGAGTTATTCATAACACGGAAGCGAGAAAAAAGAATATCGTATGCAAATGAGGATTTCTGTCTTCCATGTTCATTAGAAGCATTATTGAACGGGATACAAACTTTCGAACCGGAAATAAATCACCGATATACAAAAGCAAGGGAAACCGGCTAAGTAGATTTACAGCCAACTCTGCAACGCAAGAATAATGGGCCGAAAGGGCATATTTCAATTAACCATGCCTCAATGGAAATATTGTGAGCATTAGCTTGAAAAACAGTCAACCAACAACTACCGATTCACTCCTCTGATCAGTTGGCTAATATATGTGTATTTTTATCCCGTGGAAATATAATGGAGCGGTGAAGATAATCCGCTACTTGTAAATAGTATATAACGATATTGTGAAAAATAAATAGCAACGAACATCGGTGTATGACAAAAATATGATTATTCTCAGCTTTATGTGTGCAATAATGAAAGGACGTAAAAACGACTAACTTCAGTAAGTCATGATTCAATTTATTTTCCTTTGTGTTGATATGTATATAAAATATTCTCGTCCAACAGGAAACACCTATTGGTATGGCTTCAAGTAGTTCATATAGTGACAATTTTCGTCAATTTCCAATTATATTTGCGTTAGCGCACTAGCTTGTTCTAAACTTCAAGATCAAATGATTCTAGAATCAACAATCGTTCTCACTTTGTTCTCGTTGGGTTTCTAGTCCCCTTCCATTATACTGTCGTGCTCAGTATGGCACAACAGTCTCGTCAGGGTAAAAAAAAATCGTGTTATACAGATATTACGCGACTAGTTGTTAGGAGTTCGTCATCCAGTCATTGAGAATGTCGTGCGGAACAATACAGCATGAACCAGAGATGGTGTGCAAGAAACAGATGTTTTTGGAATTCCAATGACCGGTCATCACTGGTTTCAAACGACATCATTCTAAGAGCAGTAACAGGTTTTACTAACTTATCGTTCAACAGACGGAGCCTAACATGGAAGCTGTTTCTGTCTGGACTATGAAGAATAGTCATACACGTGTCCCCGTACAGTTTCATGTTAACTTTTGCCCAAGTACTGATTGTGCTTTTTTATTCGTTAGATGTACAGTGTGCATTCAATAGCCATGGTGAGTTACAACAACATTAATTTTGGCTCAAGAGACGTGAAACATCTCCAAATTTCTGAATGAGGCAAGGCGGATTCAACCGGCATGGATATGCAATGTGGTTTGTAACAAAGTGGTCAAACCACACCGTGTGCATGTGTGTTCGAGTGGCGCATCATCAAAGGTCCGTCGATTGTGCACATGTGCGCCCTGACAGAAAACAAAACGACAGATCTATTTTATCTCGTGCACTCGCAGTTTGCGGCCTCGTTCGAACGGGTCAAATGGCCCTTTAAGGTGCAACAGAGGAGCCCGATCTGTGAGCCACAGATTATTTCCACCAAGATCGGTCCCTCGTTTTCGCTGAGAATGGAAAACTTTCATATTAGAACATTCAGGTGGGATATTGATTGCGCTAAGAAGCAACGTTGAAGGGAACTCTTCAACATTTAAACATAACTTAATGGAACATATTCTTTAAATTGAATCTCTATTTATGACGAATGTTCCGGGACTACCCAATGAATCAGTCCTTATTCGAGTGACTGCTACTGTAATGGATTATGACTACTACGTAGACAACAAGTATTCAAAACCAGCGTCTACAAACGTGACTTGCAACGTACGTAACACTAACGACAATCAATTGACAAGCCATACGGTGTTGGTCTATCACAATACGATACCCCAAAGTCACAAAACGGGAAATGAAAACAAAGGAAAATTGGAAATAACCAATACAACAGAAACGGTGGAGAGCGGAGAGAAAAATATTTTAGGGGAAAAGTAACCTAAGGAGGAAAGTAAAATCATGATTGAATCACCGAACGAACCAGTGTGTGACACTCACTTCCGTTGGCAATTCGGACAGCTGATTCTGATCCACATTCAAAAGAAACATCGAATCCAAATCGCCGATAGTTGGTGGAAGGGCCTGAGAAAAGAAGCGAATTTCCACTAACAGTGTGATTATACAAATCGATAGGATTGATGAAAAATAACCTGAATTATAAAGCAAAAGAACAAATAGATGATAAACGTTGTACAACCGGATGCACACTGTGCTTGGGGTGCACTGTTGCGGGTGTATGTGTGTGCTAAATACAGCCGGAATGTATAGCCCACTGAAGAAAATAATTGGTCGGAAACTAAGAGAATCAAATTTTGTAATGGGCTGTCTGTAGGGTAGGCCACAACAACGCATAGTGACAATTCGCATATTACGAACTGATCGGAAAAAAATGGAGACTAACAAGAAATGTACAGTTGCAGTGTGCATGTCACAGCAAAGAAATTTTTTACCGATAAGTGGTTTACATATTAGGTGAACACCACATGCGGCTGATTGCACCATTCACGTTTAGATGGACTTTCCAGAGAGCCCGTTTTGAAAAGATTCCCCAAGCTCGAATTTCGCTCTGGCGAACGTTCATCAATCGAACAATTTCAGAAAGAGTATACCGGAGAATATAGATAGGATAAATTAACCGAGCCTAATGTGAAGTCAGTGACAGAGTAATTATTACCATTGACTTATGGAAATGCAGGTCGTAGTATAAACTCAGGTTGCGGTAAGGATATATCCCACTGACAAAATCTAACCATAATGACAACTGACTCGTATCAGTGGACGCTAGTACTTGGACCACCGGTGATGATCACAGTGGTCCACGAAGTTGCAGAGCAACAAGCATCAACCCAATCTTGTAACAACACTACCGTTTGAAGATGTAGATTGCATACGATACAGAGCAGTCATAACAACATTCAATCGACTCAGCATGGTCTGCGTTTTTGGCAGAAGAACTAAATAAAACAATGTCTGATTGCGTCATATAACACGAAGTGTAGCAAACATATGTTTTCGATAAAATCTCATCAGGCTGTTACAGTTATAAAGGAAAATAAAACTAAAAACGGTTACATGCGAAGCTTGGTATTGGTCAAATTCACATTATATCAACTTTTGTGTTAGTGAACGCCAACTGGGTGTTACCTGTCTGCGTATCGATCAGATGAGTCAGCTAATGGCCAAGGCAGTTGGAGTGATTGAACTCACCTGATGAGATTTTATCGAAAATGTATGTTTGCTATTTTTCGTATCGTCCGCATACCTAATATCAGCCACCTTATTATCTGGCAGAAGCTCGATTTGGAGATTTTCGGAACTTCTAAATGCTACTTCCAGAACGTCGTTCATAACAAAATTTAAAAGGAAGGGTGTGAGAAAAGACATCCCTGTTCAAGATGGTTACCCACAATCGCACAGTCTGTTATCAGAACGGGCATATAATGGCTTCAATACATTGACATACTTCACTGGAAACTCTCTAAGATGAAGACAACTCCAGGAATGTGTCGAGCAACCGAGTCGAAAACAGCCTTTAAGTTCAAAAATATCAAAGCCGTTGACTGAGGAGAGAAGTGCCGATGCTCCAGTGTCTGTCTGTCAGGACGATACATACACAACTAGGCCAGAAACCTGCCTGTTCCTCTCTTATACGGTTCTCACTGCGATTCAAAAACCGCTGTATTAGGAGGCATGTGAGCATCTTAGGTGAAATATAGGTTAATAGCGCTGCGGTTATCATATGATGTCCTGGAACCTTTTTGAAACTGGGAAGAACTATTAGTAAGTGCTAACCATGAAGCACCCCTCGAGTCCCCCAAATGAAACTAAAAAATGTGATCAGTTGGGACAACGATCTCTCATTACTATCTTTAGAAGAGCTGGAGAAAGAAGAACCGGATCCGGAGCTTCATTATGTCTCAATAATTTAAGATCCAAAGTCAGATTCCGGACATTAACAGAGGATCATCTGGAACGTGATAACTAACCACACAATCTTCATCATAACTAAATGAATCGCCTGATTGTTCCTTAAAGTGTAGAGCCCATTTGCCAAGTCGCCGCGAGAAGTTGTAAGCGCATGAGCCATTGTTTTCACATGAGGTCCCACTAACACCTTGCTGATGGTCAATGAGGCCACGTCTCAGGGAAAATAGCACCTGACTATTCCCTGATAAAAAATGTCTTCTCTATCTCTTTGCCTCGCCTGCAGAAGTAAGTCTCAGGGTCATTACGCAGAATTTTCGTAAGTTTACGTTTCAGTTCGCGGTGATCTTTGTCGTATTCAGAGTCAGTGAAGATCAGTCGACGTTGTGTTCATAAGTTCTGTTGAATAAGCAGAAATTCACCTCTTCCGTAACTGTAGTGCTCCTTTGGAACAGACCTTTGCACAAGAGGGTCGTATAGCTACTGAGATACCTGTCTAATGCTCCTTTGAATTACTCCATTGTTGTCACGCGGGTAGTTTAACCGTCAGTATTGTTTGGTAGGTGTTTTTCATTCACTCGTCTCTCAACTTCGCACTAGATACTATATGTTTGTGAGCAGAGGAGTTCTGATTAACCGGAAAAACAAAGCGGATATGAACAACAGCACGATCCGAGTCAGGGTGATTACTCGAAAATAAGCGACAATTTTTTATGGGATGAAGCCGCCGACAGTTGAAGGTGAACTGATCCACTTGCGTCTGTGGTTGAGTTGCACAGGGTGGTCTCCCAGTGACATATTGTCATCGGTTGTGGTCAAACGCGTAACTCGATCTACAGAGCCGTGAAGTACACATACCTACAATGAAGTTTTGACAACAGGGAAGCCCCATTTGATTGTTTTTTCGAAAGTAGATATAAATGTAAAAGCTGCATTTACATGTGAGTGAATTTCAGGTATTGTTAAAAAAAACACTTTCCCTACTGAGCCTGTAGAATGAAACAGTAGGTATGAATGAACAGACATGGCAATGTTACTATATAAAAATGCGAACATAAGTCAAAATGAATAACTGGATTAAATAGACTTACTGAAAGAAAATTCTCCGTCAAATACAACTCTTGTAAAGATGTGCATCTGCAGAAAAATCGGAAAACAGCGAGGCAAGCTACGAAATGACGGGAGAAACAATTCGTGCATGCGCGTACCATCAATCAATTAAGTGTATCACTATCTTCGAACGTATTGTACATTTTCCAATGAATAAGCATGTTCCACTTGCATTATGTTAAAAGGGTTTGCTGAGGTCGTTAAGACTGCGCTTGCATGCCAGAATGTAGGTTATAAAAACTGCCGACAGGGACACAGCCTCTTTAAACCATACTCAGTAAGATTTTTAGAGAGGTACTACGATCACAAAGTTGTTCATAACAGTAAAACAAACGGAACTCTTCCGAAACCGTTGATAGTTTCTACAGAGTAACGTACTTGTAGAACTTCCAGTAATGATTAACTGAATGCATGCTAATTGTGACGTCAGCTCAGTCAAAAATTTCAGGATAGACTAGCACCAACACAGCATTTAAACTGTAAATGAACATTCATGTCTATCATACACTTGAGCAAAATACGAAAGCATGGAGTGGTTGTCCCCCCGCTATGTGTAAGCAGTGTTGATACGTACAGAAGGCAAAATTATTCAGTTCCTGATATATGATAACCATGTGAGCTTACTGAACTAAGCAGTTACTGGTTAGGAAGAGTTGACATAAGAAGCTCAGATTAAACTAGACCAGACACACGGTTAGCAACACTTGTTCGAATTAGCTGAAACCAAAAGACACCTCCACATAACCCTCACCACGAAGGGTTGCGCTACACCACAACTGGTTTTAGTTCTTTCGGCTAACAATGGATACGGGGTTTGGGAATGGAGGCCTTTGTGGTCCATCCGGACAATGCTCGTTAACCAGCTGGTAGACAAGTTTGAAAGTGAAACACTTGTATCACAAGAATAAAAAGTAGAAAAACCCCTACGGTCCGACCTGAGCTTGAAAGAGGGGCACTGAAAATATAGGGGCAAGAAGCAGTTCAATACAAGAGTACATAGTATTGCACCCTGGACGGAAGTAGTAAAAAAAACTGTATGCTGAGTTTTGTTTTGTTTTCCGTTCAACCAGGCACGCACACAATAGAGATGAAGTTCGTCCTCCGCCGTCATCTAGACGTTCAATCCATTTGAATACACGAGGTAATTAGCCGCAGAACAATGATAACCGCACGTTCGTGCACATGTTTGGAACGTGATAACTCTGAGTGGATTGACGTCTGAGCTATATTGACGAAAAGGACTAAAATACATAGAGTGCATTCTGGTAGGTAACGTGAGCAGGAAATGTGCAACCGGCCAGAATACTCGGAAATACTCCTCACTATGCTGAATACCATTCATAAAACATTTTCCTTGAATACAATAAAGATCAACAACAGTTTGAGCATTGGCAGGTAATACTCCTCGAGTAGCCAAATACTACCCGGTATGCAACTGATTTATCAAGTTACTTAGATCTACCTTGTTCCGTCTTATCATCACAAAGCTGTGCGACGTAATTTTCGTCCGTACAAACACAAAAGCACACCCATAGGCATGCACGTAAGTACGAAGATGTGCGCATATGACTGAACAACCAATCAAGTCAGGTTTTTTGGGATCGGTCAAGTACCTTTCCGAATGTGCGACTGCTCTCTTGTGTCAATGAATGCCAATAATCAGCACAATTGCTGGAACAGGTAGATCAGTGTTGAGAAAGCCCGTAATTGGATATCCCTTACACTGGTAGTAAAGAAAGCAAGTGGTTATGAGCACTGGTAGACATACGAGCGAACGTCTGTTTTAGATAGTGTCGCGTTTTTCTGCCAAATGCATAAACGTGCAGGCGTGTGGATCACAGCAAATAATCGGCACGGTAAACTGATTGGCATGCGCTGATCGATGGAACGCGCAAAGTCATACACAACAGACATCGGTTGTCTGATAGACACGGGGTCAAACGTGTTTTCTTGCATTCCGATGTGATTTGGATGATGATCCGCTTAGGTGGATGTGCGTCTGAAGGCGCACTGCATTGTACACATACAAATAAAGTCCAAGCAAGACAACTTGATGGTAAGGGTAACTGCCAAGACCGGTAGTTATTAGAAATCTCGGTGAGAGGAGAGAGTATAGATTCGTGAGAGTTTGCTAACCGATGACAGATAAACGAATAAACGCTTGTCAGCAGTGATCTAACGGTCACCTAGAGTAAGACACGCAAACGTCGACTGTCATCGGCCTGGATGGACGGTTAAATGAAGAGTGAGGTACAAGTTAGTAATCTTTTAATACCTTTTACCTAATCCATTTCTTCACCGGTTTTACCTGTTATCGCGCGAACAACAGCATGAAATCCAGATGGCAGAAACGAAAGAACATTTTGAGGCTTTAATGCCAAGAGGCGTTTGTGACAAAGTGAGTCACGTGGGCTGGATATTAAGAGCCTACCCAAATTTAACCGCCTGCCTTCGAGGCGTCTGCAGTTTGAAAGGGGACCACACAAATAGCAGTCAGCATTCAGTCACAGGCATTAGGTATCGACAGGTAAGCAAGATTAAGAGGCTAGCATACGGCAGTTATGGACAAACGAGTTCGTTGGTTCAGTCATCAAAAATTTTTCGATTAAGGCGGTTGGGCTAGCGGCAGAGGATGTTAATTAATCGTCTCCCACACCGAGCAGACAACTGACACGAAGTTGGGTGAATTGGGGTACGGAAGTGAAACCAGTTGTCAATAGGTTATCCAGTGTAGATCAAGGTTTGTTTTCTAAGCAAAGACACACGTGACTCGAAAAGTAATTCCCATCCTTATACATTCTTTTGTATTCAAAACAAGAGATTACTTTTAGTCCCTTAGTTGTGTGGCTGTCAAGCGTTGGTGGTGATGATGAAGATAATGGTAACCGCCGTCATCAAAAGCACGGAAGGAGCTCAATTAGCAAAAAAAACGTCCCAAACTGAATACTTCACACCAAGATGCCTAAATTTTACAAACAAACGTCCAAGCAACAAATGATGATAGGACGTCATCAGCAGGACATTGTTCCTACGGCACTCACCGATCCGTTTCCTTCACACAACGACAGGATTCACACCATTGGACTCGATTAGTCGCCACTTCCTCACACATCTCCACTTATAGGCGGTGGATAACAGGGATCTAAGACAAACGCGACATATCATGACCAACCCATTGGTAACTCTGTTCATCTCTCAAAACCAAGTCATTGTTTGTTCACTGAGTACCCCAGATTGAGCGATTACGGCGACAGCAAAAAAAATGTTCGACGCAGCAGATGGTTGATTATCATACACGGTATACAACCTATTCGGTAGAGCACTTGAATACTAGTCTGATTATTGTGATGACGAAAGGGAAATGGCGTCTCCAGTGTGACAAACATAAACTATTTGCAGTGCACGAACCAAAAGTGCATGCAGACCGTTAGACAAAAAGAAAGCACAGCTAACTATCCCGACCTATGCTGCTACCTTGACGAGGTGGTCGGGCTTGTGTGCTGTTTTGATCCGGCGGGCTATGCTGACTAGGACTCCGGTCCTTCCAGGTTCAACCTTGTCAGACAGGCCAAAGGGGAGCAGCCAGACGAAAAGCAGTTACACTCATAGGATTGTATGTCGCACTACTGACCGCGTAGGAGTGCTTAGGTAGTGAGGCACGATCCTATGGGCATACAGCAGAACTATTTTTATAGTTGCGGCACTGCTGTCTTCCGTATCAGGAAGAAGGGGGTTAGAAAAGGTACCCTCAAACAAAGCACTCCGATCGCCCAACGGTTGACCGTGACCGCCGGCGTATTATCCAATACGGTCGAAAAACATCTATCACCCAAAAGCCCGATGTAGCTTCGAGTACATCCACTGCGCGCAGCAGTGCTCAGAATCAGACATCAATGTCTTATTCACTGCGCCCTCGGGCTAGGCAAGCCTCTCACTGCCAAGTGAGTCAGACTTTTGAGTCATTGGCTCCGGGTAGGGTCCTCCAAGAAAACCCTGTATCCTGTTGTCTCGCAGGTCAGACTTTTGAGTCAGAGACTCGGGGTGGGGTCCCTCAAGTCAACCCCCTTCCGCGGCATAAACGACCGGGAAGTATCAGAAGTTATCGTCTCCCGATAGTGACAATATTCACACAAGCATGACTTTCTCTCTTTTGTTTGCCCCTCGCCTTTTCTGCCTTCCATGCGCATTCCGGCGATTGTTTTATTGAGGCCAAGACAACTGGTAAACATTGGCGCCTTCAATGTCCGCACTCTCCGACAAGTCGGTCAGCAAGCTGCTCTGGCTAGTACTCTCTCAAGTCTGGAGCTTGATGTGTGCTGCGTGTCGGAGACGCGAGTCTACGATTCTAGCACCGTTATCCATTTGAGCTCACCTCTAGATAACTGTCGATTCAAGCGCTTCTCTCTCAGGGTTTCTGGTGACGCCGAAGCTGAATCTCGTGGTCAAGCTGGGGTGGGAATCGCACTGAGTTCCAGAGCAGAGCAATGTTTGCTCGATTGGATCCCAGTGAACAGTCGCTTGTGCGCTGTCAGACTCAATACATCGGTAAAAGTCTGTCGACGCAAATCAGAAAGACGTTGTGTATTCATTATATCGGCGTATTCTCGAATCCACCTGGTTCCGGATATGATGACAACGGACGAGAACCTAAACGCAAGCTGACTAAAAACTTGCGCAGAAATCGTGAGCACTACTTCGTCGAACAGCAGAAAGAGATGAAAAGATTATTTTTTTATCTAGAAATAGCAGAGGTCTCTTTACCTGATTCGTGATTGTACTGGACCGTCGAGTCGGTGTAAGTGAGACCATATGAAAAAGATGGTTCACTTATCACCAATCAATCGCACCGACTTGACAGGTGGGCTGAACATTTTGAAGAACAGTTCAGTTGGCCTCAACCAGACCATGTGGACGACGGGACCCGAATGGTCAGTTATTGCGTTCCAGACGGCCCTCCGTCGGAAGCAGAACTGACCCTGGAATAGATTACATTGAAGCGTAACAAGGCATCTGGTTCAGTTCTGTTTCGTACAAGTTACTCACTGGCCTCATTTTACGTCCGCTCACCAAGCCCAGAGAAAGTCAGACACACGAAGCATAGGCGGGATTCCGATCCGGTCAAGAATGCGGTGATCGCAATTCTTAACCTTGCGACCGGTCTCGGAACATCGGCACTCATATAGACAGCCGACGGTCGCGGTCGGTTTAGACCTAAAGCCTATTTTTGATCAAATTGCTCATAACGTTCTCTGGAACTGTCTTCGTCGCAACGGTGTCCGATTTCCCCCTTCTTGTTCAATTTTGTCATGGACGACATTCTGGAGGGTGCGCTTGAGGAGTCCAGTGAACTTGGTGTTGAGCTTCTTCCTGGCGCTCGGTTGACCGATCTGGAGTATGCGGACGACATTGTCTTACTTAGCCCCTCTGCCGAAGACATGCAGACCATGCTGAACAAGGTGAGTGACCGGGCTGGTTTGTATGGAATGCGCTTTCGCACCTTCAAGCTGTAAAGTGTTGCTTCCAAGACTGAGACATTCTAATTCCCACGTTCCATATTGCAGGCAACTCACTTGAGACTGTAGACAGTTTCACACACTTGGGTAGCACTATCTCGTCAGCTTGTAATATTGCTGATGAGATATCAGCGAGGATAGCAAAGGCACGAGTTGCCTTTGCCAACCTGCGTCATCTGTGGCGTCGAAAAGACGTTCGATTGTCGCTGAAAGGAAGAGTATATAATGCTTGTGTGCGTTCTGTTTTGCTCTATGGTTCGGAAACGTGGCCTGTTCGCAAGGAAGATATCAACAGCTTGCTGTATTTGACCATCGTTGTCTCCGCCAATTAGCCCACATTAAGTGGACTGATCGCGTGAGCGATGCGGCCGGTCATCGGTACATATTGCGGAACGCTCGTGATGCGCGATCAATTGGCCAACTGAATGCGCTGCACAGTCTGCGATTGTTGAGTCACGTATTCCGTATGTCAGCTGATCGTTTACCGTACCGGGCATTATATACTGAGACCACCAACAGTTGGGTGAAACCACGTGGTGGTCAAGCAACAACGTGGTCACGAAATATTGGGGCGAAAAGGCGTCCAATAAAGCACAATCTTTATTGTCCAACTCGCTAGTTGCCATGCTACGCGCGCGCTCGCGTTTATGAATCAGAATTCCAGTCCACAACACCCCCCGGTTTCCGCTCACACGTCGTGTGCACTTCTGCCCGGTTTACGTGTGTGATCGGCGCCTTCTACCGGGGGTTTTCCGCCTGCCATTCCTCGTCCGTTAGTCCGATCTTGTTGAGCGATGGCTCGTCCGGTCGCTCGTGTTGTCCGCAATCTATCCACTGTGGGCTTTGACCGTATTCCTACGACCGTGTCGAGATATTCCTCCGAGTGTTGGAATAATCGCGCCCCGATCTGGTCGTCCATCCTATTTTGTCTGCATGTCTCGCCCGTTGGTCCGATCCAGTTGAGCGATGACTCATCCGGTCGCCCATGCTGTCCCCGATCCGCTCGCTGTGGGCTTTTGGACGTACCTTCCCCGCGTTGAGATATTCCGTAAAGTGTTGGAATACTCGCACCTCCGGTTTGATAATTCACCACAGTATGAAGACCTTGACTGCTCCACTGAGCAAAGAGGATAGGTGTCGCCTGCCTGGATGGGGTCCTCGTGATCACTCAAATCGCTGGTTAGAGACGCTATCCGAGATGGCGGTGTGTCGCAGTCAATGGCGTACCTGCATCCATACCATTTCTAGTTCTTCCGCTTAGACTTCTATTAATTTTCAACCTTCTTAGTAACGTTTTCTTCTAGGATATTCCACGTCACTGTTGAGGTGAGCGGCAGCCCGAGCCACAGTACCTTTGGTCAGGCTCATGGCTGATATGATGATGATGATGATAAAGTAAAAATTTGATAAACGAATCGACTTTTCAAAAATTCGCAACGACTTCACAGCAACCAATGGAAGATTATCTGTTGTTGCAACCCTTGTGGACAACGTAGAACATCCCTCTCTTTCTGATAGTTGTGAACAGTGGTGGTGTTGTTCGTAGCTCGGGTTGATGGTTTTGGTATTGGTATGTTCGCCGAGCTTGGCATTTAGGTTGCAAACGTTTCATCACCAAACGAGGTGACATCATCAGTGCGTAAGTGTTTCAGCGTATAGTTTTTGAGCGTGGAGGTTGGTGAAGTTCGATGGATGCCTGCTCTTATATAGCAGAGTGAGTTGACCTTCTGACCTGAGTTCTGGTTGGTCGCTTCTGTTGTTCATGACCTTTGACCTGATTCACCATTGGTTGATTCTTGATGCATTTGAACTTTGACCCGATGTCCGATTGGTTATTTCCTGTCGTCCTTGAGTCTTTGATCTGGAGTCTGATTGGCTGTTCCTTGTTGTCGAACTTTGACCTCGAATCTGATTGGTTGGTCCTTGTAAATTGATTGTAAGTCATTTCTTCGTTTTGGAATTCTATCCTGATTGGTTATTCGTTGGCCGGTTTCGACTTTGGTCTGAGGCTGAGGCCCGCACGACTCACAGAGTCAGTGGCTTGAGACGTTAGGTGAGATGGCGGCTAATCGAGCTCAGTGGCGTGAATGTTGTCGTTGTTTGGCCGAGTTGTCTGTGAAGTGAGTGCACTTAATGATGCGGGACAGTGAAAGCCGTAAGGAAAGCTGTCTTGCTGATGACGCCTTACTTTCACTTATAGCTCGGTTGTTTGTTTGCAAGATGTGGTGCTCTTAGTGTTGAATGTTTACGTACAGACAGTTGTTTCAGTAATTGAGTCGCTTCCCCCTCATTAAAAAAAATTTCATGTCAAGGATTTGATCTTCTTTTCACCGTTGTGAAGCAGTTGAACAACAGCGCGAAACTGATGTATTTTTGTCTCTTATGACCACGATGCATCAGCTTGGCACATGTGCATGAAGGTAGAGCTAATAGTTTACTCCAGCGGCATTATAAACCAGAACATGTTTCAAACGACACTCACGAAGGAAAGATGAGTGTTGACCTAACCATCAATAATCTGACCAGCGTGGACGGTGCCGCTTCGATAAATGTCCATTCTGCGACTACCATAATTCGAAATGGAATTATGTCGTTGAGGATTAAAACGGTATTAAGGCATTGCGAAACAGCGGCGTTCATTAGTCATGACCGTACGACATTACATTTTTCGTGGTAGTGTATACCAAAATAAAAAGTGGGTCTTTTCCTTTCTTTTTGTTGCCTAGGTGGAGCTTGTTCTTCTCTTCATGGCTGCATATCAGGTTAGCATCAGCGTGCATCATTGATGCATTGCTGTCTTTGGCGGTGATGATGATGATGTGCATCGATGAATAAAAAATGTTGTATGGAACCGTTCAAACTTGACACCTATCTAATGCGGCCCACTAGGGCAACAAGAAAAAGAGTGCTAATGAATGTCAACATTCCGAGGTAATATCGTTAAATAGTTATAGAAACCAGCCTGAAGACATAAATCAATGGGTACACGGTGTGTTCATAAAACGATGTAGGCAGTGTAGGATAACCTCACAATACGGTTGGGAGACTTGGTCCATCCGTGCAAAAGAGGGGTGTAAACTTTGCTTCTAACTAACATCGCCTCTGTGAGTTAGCATGCACCGAACGAGCTGAACAGGAACAGCATAATAGTCTGTCGATGTGCATTTGAAAAAAATGTTCATTTTAAAACTAAGGTAATAAAAATGTAGTTGGTGTTGTTTGAAGCATGTGTTTCGTATGCTGACGTAACGTCTGGAGTAGAGTGCGTTGATGGATACGAACAGACGTCGATATGAACACAGGTTTTCGATGCCTTGAGTACCACAGTGAGCAAAGTGTGAGGGTACATCTGGCAAGTTGGGGCAGCGCAAGTAATAACACCGGTTGTTGCATTGTTGTATCTATACTGTCAACGTTCACCTCCTAGACAAACACTCTTTGTTGTGGTCAGAATCAATTTCAGTGCTGATAGCAATATATTTAACACGATAAGTGTTATGCAAAACGGTCAACACGCCACAACGATGCCACAGGATATGGCGAACAGTCAAACAAATAGTCAGGTGTAAACGACACTGCATTGTTTACATGGGCTCGTAAGGCTTTGGACCAAGAAAAATAATCAGGTGACTAGATAAGACTTTGAAACGCAGCACGTGAAAGCCAATCAGCAGTGTTGTCCGTGAAAATGTTCACCGTTTTCCATATCACAATCCAAATGACCATCCGCATCAGTGGATACAAGCATTAACAGATAAGTCACGATACTGTGAAGGGACATTCCGAATTGCTCACATGCTTGTCAGGTTTATTCTGAGTTTCAGGTGGATTAAAAATAAGACAACAATCTATTTGTGAAGCAACAGATAATCTGTGAGTTGTTAAAAACTATGCATAAGGCATTCCTTATTGGAAAAGAATGTCCCTCACACAAAAACACTCCGTCTTCGGTGCTGAACCAACCGAATAGGACGGTACAGACATTCAACAGAAAAACAGTAGAGAGCCCTAACCTCGACAACGTATGGAAGACAGCACTGAAAACCTGGGTTGTAAAATTGTATTTTAAAAGAACACATTGTTTTACAATCTGATATGGGATTTCCCAACGCACTAAGTGATACATCAATATGCACCCAGTAACCATAATCGATGGGAAATTTGGCAGCAGAAGAACATAAAATCGATTAAAACCACTTGGTGTTTCGTGGTAAAAGTTAAAAATAACAATTTTTGGAATGCATCCAACTGTTAACAAACACCATGACCGTCACAAACAGTCGACAAGCATGTGCCACATTTCTTGTGTGAATATGAAAAAACAAACAAATGACNAAACAGTCGACAAGCATGTGCCACATTTCTTGTGCGAATATGAAAAAAAAAAACAAATGTCTCACTGCTCGGTCCGAGTAACGGCATATCGTAACTTACCGCAGGCACATACACACACAATAAACCACACATAAACAAAGAGAAGCTTGTGCAATTAAAGATTGAATAGGTGCACGTGAGAAGAACGTGACGCTCTAAATGTAGTATCCGAGAGATAAAATGGCGCGCCCATCACACAGGCTGCCTTAATTATGGTTCATTCATATTCATCAGAACGCTAGGTATCAGACGGAATCAATAAAAGCATACGGTAGCATCGGAGTTAAGCAACACAATGTCCACAATGGGTACTAATGGTACAAATCGAAAAGAGCAATCCGACTGTAGGAACTAATGGCAACCCCCAATGTCAGGAAGACCAGAAACCGTGAGTGACCATTGGAAAAGTGTGTGTATTGTGTAAAACGTACCAACAAATAAACTTGCATTGCACTCCTAGCATACGATGCGAAAACACGTTAGGTAAGCAAAATAGATTTTATGTCAGTTGTCGCGTATTTATAACTCATGCAAAGAGGATCTGGCAATAGTCGAGCATTCATTGTTCCTTATCCGATGCTGAATTCACCCATTATCTGAATGACAGGATTGACGGACATCGATAAAACGGAGTTCATCGTGCCTAATTTTCAGGGCACGAATTTGCGGAACAAGTTTAATGAATTTCAGCGCAATCGCCCAGATAAATGGAAACTAACGCCTATAACATTAAGGCGTTCGAAATACGGATTCCTAAAAACCGGTTCTTTGAATAAGAGACAACGGTTATGTAAGCTAAGAAAGATGACAATGCAGAGGAGGAAAAATTTAAAGTTGGCTGTACTCCAATTATTCACCCACCAATTAGTTCGGTAGGTTTCTACAGATCGACGATCAATCCAGTAGATACCAACTCATAAGAGATTCCATCCGTTTAAGTTTTTTCACACAATCAATCGGAATGAAACTGACTCGCAAAAGCGGTTGGACAGCACACATGCCTTCAAACAACAGTAATCGAGCAATCCACGTTGGTTAAAAGCATTATCCTTACCGATGAACCTGCTTCCTAACTTTCTGGTGGCGGGAATAAATAAAATCAAGTTTGTTGAGCTCAGGGAATACCCGGCATAATAAATAAAACGCACCAGCTTTTCAATTCCAAGGTTTTAATACGATTTGGAACGTACGGCACCACTTTGTTGAAACCGTACTTTTCCGATGAAATGCTAACTTAAGTCGACTTTGGTAATACCTTAAGACCTTAAATCCGGAATACATATAAGCTGATTAATACAAGATGAGAGAAGGCCGATAGGTTGACCTTTTTCGATTAAAGCTATCGATACTTCTGGCTCCAGGATGGCACACGTAATGTGAGATCAGTAAACACTCGTTCAGTCGGATTAATCCGATTTGTGTTGTTCAATGTACAATAAGATCACCTTCAATAATTGTCCTACCTAGACCAGTTTCTTCCCTAAAGTGACTAGCTCTTCCGATGGCGGTTTTACTTTGTCATGCTTATCACAGTAATTTGACCAAGTCTATATTTTTTTCGCCCCATGACCCATTGCGCTGGTGTGATTCACTTTGTATGAATAGTCATGGAGACATAAACCAATGACAGAGAAACACTTTGGGTCATCCCAAACTGGCATCAGATCAGGTAAAAATGATACCAATAGACGCAAAAGTGATACTGAAGTATTTTAAAGTGGATAGGGTATAGTTCATCCGCTAGACTGTTCTATGTACGGATTTGTCTTGCTCGCGTGAAAACTCGTGTAAAAAGTGGTGCACTTTTATGAATGACTAACGTGAATCCTCCTCAAATGATTCAGGCACAGTGACTTAAGGTGAACAAACATTCTTCAGTAGAGCTTCCGTTGTCACTGTTTTAAGCGTGGACATCCGTTGTCTATTACTCAAAAAACCAGTTTTGAAGAATCCCTGTTTCGAACGCATTTCATTTCCATTTCTTCGGGTGGTGGAGCTTGAATTCATCGCACCCACTCCGCAATCTCATGGCGAGAAAATTCTGAATGATCAACTCTGTTTTATTGACGCCGATCAACCCTATCATCCAGATGCCATAACTTATTGACAAACCTGATGTCTGCAACTTAAACGTGATAATGAAACAAGCACCACCCGGTTACAGAACACGCCGGTAGGGTATTCGTTGAAACTTAAACCAACGGGATGTCGCAATCCTCAACAGGCGCCCAGCGTTGGGTAGACTAACGGGTCATCACGATCAGTCATAACAGCCAGCAAAGTTTCTTATCAAACTGACCTGAACACGGCAGCGTGTCGTACTCCTTCCACCAAACTAGAGTGCGGCTGCTACCCGAGTGTTCCTATGTGGGCATGTCCGCTGGCGCTATTAAAGTACTCGTCTTAGCAAAAGTCAGTGTCACTTGTTCGGCGCCACTCCGTATACGTAAGGTGGCGTCGTACACCCATAAACGGTCTGTTGACCAGGTTAAGAGATTTCCAGACGAGTATGCCCGGATAGCTGGCACGCGCACACGGCAGCCCAATGAAGGCATCTTACAGCGTTCTCTCTAATCTCTTTCTACTCTAATAGGTTCAGATCACTGTCAAATGAAGTTTCCAGTCCCAATATTTATCTTAATTCCAACTAGTACAAAGCGGGTGCAAGAATATCAATGTATCGCGGCGTCTCGATGATGTGCAGTCCACTGGATGGCACTGTGACCAAACTGGAGTCAAACAGTGTAGTTTCCATGATTTGATTATGATAGTTAGAGTCCTGATTATTATCTACAGTATCGTCCCCTAAAAAGACCGAGATAATAGGAAGCCCCAAAAAGAAGTGAAAGTCAAACAATGACGCGAATTTCAGACGGACTCGACTGACACTATACTCTATACGGAAGCGTATACTAGGAGTTTGCGAAAGTGTATTCGTGATATGTTTCGAGTTGAAACCTCTTTTCACAAGAAAAACAGACGATTATTGAAACGAAGTGTGGTATGACTAGTTCATCTGAACCAAAGACTGAAGATTCGCCCATGACTAACGAATGTTTATCATCAATACAGCGACCAAATCACAGTTTTTCCTCTGGATGTTCATGCTAACATCAGTATACATCTGGCCCGTCCAAGTTAAATTTCCGTTCGTTGATAGGACAAAAGAAAAATCATCGAGGGATTTAAAAAACATCAAGTTTAACCAACGACAATCAATTCTGTCTTCTGCTGATTTCGCGAAGCGGTTTTAAGCATTTTCTGTTACTCTAATCATGGAGTTCCGTTTAACGTCCGATGCATCACTTTCGTATGAGCACTCAGTCAGAGTGACAATCTTCACCTTCACTTTGCCGGAAGCTAATTGTAATATTAGTTGTTTGCTTCAGTTGACAAGACTTGGTCTGCACTAAACCCTTTGATCTTCTTAAATACTGCATAAGGGCACCTCGAGACCCATCGCGGACTTAGCTACATTTGTTGGAAGGCTAAAACTGTTTCTTGTTCAAATCGTTCGGTTCATATCTTCATAACACGGAGTAGACAGAAAAAAATGAAACGGAATGCCGATCGCATTGGACTCAATCACGTGGTAATTACATCACGTCCAAACAGCTAGAAAGGAGGCAGTGGAACCTGTAGTGCCGACCACATGAGAGCACATATACAGATTTCAAAGCGCCTGAGACGACCATGATCAGTTACTATTGGGCCGGCATAACAGCCCGAAGGCAACAACACAACCCAAAGTAGCCGTGTAATGTCGTGAGGCTAAGTTCTACTATTATCAAACCACTGTGTAAAACGTCGTGCACTTGCTGTGAGGCTTTCAGCTTATTGGTTCAAGACGCGTGGTGGGCAACTGATAGTAGCTACAGCTAAGCTAAAAAGTATAGGTCATATTCGCCTTCAACATTATGATAACCATAATCCACCCAGTCTTTGATTATAGAATGCAGAGTTGGAAGCTGGTAGGGCTCGCTGGCGCTGCCATTTTTTGATTGAGCTGTTCGTTAAAGAAGCATGATAAATGAAACAGAACAGCAAAAGTCGCAAGGAAGTAGATATTGCCTTATTCATACTGGATATAACTTAACGGTTTGTATATATGGTGTGGGATTCTTAATGTCGACTGTTTCAGTTTAGATATAGGGGTTTATAAGTTAAATCTTATCCATTCGTCCTTTTACGACAACTTCTCGGTTAATAGTTATACGGCACCAATATAAACCACCGATATGGTGACTGCGTCGTTGATGGTGAAAAAGGACATTTGAACGCGGTAAAAAAAAAGTATACGAAACGTCAATAACTTCCGTTGAAATTCGGTTGTGCTAGAACGCATTGTTCTTTAGGCTCCGCCCAGATAGCCGGCAACGCCCAACTGGATTAAGCTATTACCTACAGAACGTAGCGATCACCCACATAGCCGTCGTCTCTAGCTTAACTCTCAACCGTACGAAGACGCATGGAGCGACAAGTGGTGACATTCGCAAAACCAAACCCCAAAAATCTCTGTAGCGAGAGTAACGAGTATATAAATGTTAATCACGTTTGTCCTGTAAACAAGCAGGATAATGACATATTGTCGTTCAGGTGGTACTCGGCAAAGATGTGCAATCTAACGAAAACACAGGCGAAACAAAACAGCCAGTTTCAGGGGGTGATCCATCGACTACATTTCGCATCCTTACAGAATACATGTACGGAATACATTTGCATGTTGGACACTGTCTTTTAGTGACAAACTGATAGTAAGTCTGTATCACAAGCAGTGAACGTTAACAAGTGTAACTCAGCATTCGATCGTTTAGTTACCAACCCAACCAGACAACAACCTGAGCTGACTCGACTTCCCAATTAGGTACACCGATCGAGTGTCTCCAACGTATCACCCTCGAAAGTGAGCGCATACGTATGCTCATGTCATTCGTGGAGAAACACTTCGTATGCAGTAGCCAAGAAATTTCTGCCGAGGCACTGAACTGAGATTTTTAGTTGGTCACTGTTTTATATAGCATGCCCGACATCGCGAACTGGGATGCGGTCATTATCATCGAATGTAATGTAATGACTGATTTACAATAATGCTTCGCTATCACACAACCATAAGAATAAAAAAGGATAAAGCATGATAGACAATTCATAAATTCGAGTGCAAACAGTCAAAAGCAATGTGCGCACACCCTGAAAACTAGAAACTGCAAGTAAGATAGCACCTAAAAATAGCTGATTTTGTGGCTTCTACCGATACACTTTATTCACTGTCCTCAATGCGTATACGGTTAAGTCAGATGACAACGACATGCAATTGAATTCGATCAGCCATCACATCTCATAGGATTTCTGGTCAGAAGTCTGGAACAAAAGATGATTACCAAGCCGACGTTTACGGCATCATTAATGGTTCTTAATGATACTTAACTGCCGCACAAGCACGAAGAGAAAAGCAAACCGTGTACAGAAAGGGACGAGAAGAGACCTAACTACCAAAAACAGTTATGTCTATATTCAAACATTCAGCATCAAAGTGTATGATCTAATCACCTACTTTCTATTTCTACTATTTAGGTACAAATGAGTGAACTTGCTTGATTCTCACTAATAAACACAATTTCCAGCCAATTTAACGCTTATCTGCAAATATGAATTATCAACGACTTCTCTCTAAGCCATTTATCCTAAACCGCATATTGTAACCCAAGTTCTCATCAAACGCATGCAACACAGTGGTAACATCAATGACACAAAGCAGTCAGCTTCAGATGTTCAATCACACAACAAATTTTGCAATCATACAGAACGGCTACAGGTAACGTTTTACACTGTCTTCCCATGACAGTCTGATATGATACCGGCACCACAGATGAGAGAAGTTTGAAAAAAAAAATGCTACACAGCATACACACTGATAGACATGGGAACTATGTTAAAATTATTAACATGTTTTTGTGTGAGACAGCTCCAAAGTACGGCATTATCAACCGGACTGAACGAACGTTAAACGTCTCATTTGTAGATCACTTCAGAAAAAAAGAGGCTATACGCACCAGTCGTGAGCTTAGGAATCAATACAAATTTTGGCACGGCAAGCAAGATGAGGGAAAGAGAATATGAATGTAAACTGTATAGATACAAACACACTGAACAGAGTGGACAGAAGCTGACTTACCCGCCGATGGATGCGGTAAGCGTGAGCAATTGATTCTGATTCAGTTTCAGCACAGTAAGTTTTTTCAGTTCACCTGTGTAGCGAATGAGGTAGAACAAGACAATAAATCGTAACTTAAATCACTAGCGGGATAGCGCAGAGAAACGTTGTCGTGTGAAGACACAAATACCTCATAGGGAAGGCCCACGATGGTATTATTTATACTCGCCAGGAATTTGGTTTGGAGCCTGAAGAACGCATAGCTATAAGAGCGATTCAATTCGAAAAGACAGTGGTCAAGTGGGATGGTTCAACAATCACACACTTGAAATATAGGAATAAGACAGAATAACAATGAACAATTGGACTAAAATGAATATAATCTGATGGGAAACAGAATGTGAAGCGGTTAATACAGACAGTACTGTATCACACCCGATATAAGTGTTCCCACCAAAGGGCGACAACAGTTCTGATATCCAGTTAACCTCTGATAATCGACGTAAACGAAAAGCTAGCAGACCCAGCAAAATTGACTAAGGGCCTCGGTACCGAATCAGCGTATGTTACAGACGAAATAGCAGGGAGGGGGCTGTCAAAGGACAGGTCGCGGAGTGCTGACGTAGATCTTCGCGGCCCTAAAGTGTAAAACGTATCTGGGAAATTGCAGTGATTACGTGAAGTGAATGTAAGACAACAACACAATAGGAAAATTGTTAACCTGTTCGTGAGCGTGGATGGTTATATATGTAACGGTGGGGATATGGTAAGTAAAATAAAGGCGCACATTTTTAAGGTTAGAACAATCTTCACAATTACAGGTCATCTCTGGCGACAGACTTGTATCGCTCTTAAACGTAAGGGTCACGTATACAAGACGACTGTGAGAGCAGGATAGTCTTACGATTGCGAAATGTTGTAACTTATGATAGAGGACGTCTCGCGAGCGTGGGTGGATAGCGATAAGACTAGGAGAATGGGGATATCTGGTAATTTGATTAGTCTTCAAATATGCATAGGCATGGTGGTAGGGGTTAGCACTAAATATGATAACTAACAGTCTAAAATGCTGAACATTCTGTGCAAGCGATTCATTCGACTGGCGTGAGGTTCGAAGTAAACAACTGACGCCTTGGTACAGAGAAAAGAAAACTGTCATCAGTCGACCAACCACTGCAGGTCGGATTTGTTTGCCCGACTAGAGCTCTCGTGACTCATCGAGTTTGCGGACAGAGACGTTGGAATAGACGGTAGTTAATCGGATTTGGTTGCAGGAATGTCGCCACTGATTGGTTGAGTCGTCAGTTAAATAAGTGCAATTAGTGAACCAGGATAATGAAAGCCACAAAAAAGCCGTATGCCAGATGCCGTCTATCTCTGACTCTCAACCTGGTTGTTTGTCCGCAAGGTGTAGGTACGGTGATGATCCAGTTTACATCTGGACGTAAAGAATCCTCCAGAAATTACATCGGATCTGTGGCCTCTATTTAGCTAACAAACTAAAGCTTGTTTTTCTTCTGCAGTCGTATGTCAGTAAACCTCCGGAGTTAACCACGGATGTAATGCTGTCACTGATGATAGCAGGAGAAGGAAACATACGACTACATAACTTCGAATGCCAGGAGTGCTGGACAGGTTCACAGCTAATTCTGGAAACATGAATACTTATGCAAGCTGCGAGCGCATTCCAGGCGTGAGTAAATGGACATAGGGCCTTTAAAAACAAAGGATAAACGTAAGAGTGAAGAGATGAACCTGACAAAAAATCCGGCTGAAACTCGTAAGGTCTCGATGCTTAGTTATACATATTGCTCTGTAGCACCACGAAGCCTAACTGATGAATTTTGGCGACTGGATAATCTAGGGTTTGCATACGATCTGCCCAACCTTGCGTTCTTAAGATGTAGTAATCTATTGTAGCTTGAGAGACACAACCGTCAACACAAATAGGATAATACGAGTAGGGCGTTTGTGATTGTTGAAATTAATGGCGGATTTGGTGGCTTGGGTTGATGGTTTGGATGTTCAGTGATTTACTGTGCTAGACACGTTTGTCGCGAACGTTTTGGCACTAAACGAGAAGAGACCATCTGCGTGTACAGGTCTCTGTCTCTGTGGATGCCTACTTTCATGATATATACATAAATATAGATATGTATTTCGCGACTAGAAAATACTGACGAGCTTCAACAAGAATGCAAGTTGAGTCTAGTGTATATTTTCGAAACAGGTTGGCTAAAAAGTCTATCTGAACGCGAAAGCTGCAGTCAACTGTGCATGATGTCCAACTTGAAACGCTGTTGAAGCTCTGTGCAAAATCTGCATCTTAACAGACAACAATTAAACTTAACTTCACGGTTCACGAGAAATTCTACAACTCAAAGATATCGAGCTGGACTAAGTAAACGCGCCTCGATCCTTGTTCAACATGGGACTGGCCTAGAAGTGGATTAACCAAGTCTTACAGTGTGCATGGGCAGAAACATTTCGAATTGGATACAATTGGCATCAACACTGTATGGTACGATCAACTAGAGATCTGGGAATAAACATATAACAGAAGCATCAGCATACAAAAGGGTAAACTTGGAGGTGAACAAGGGAAACACAACACGTTTGACGAACAAGGAAGTCGCAAACATTGGACACATAAAAATACCTCCCATCGAGTAGGAAAAGTTTATCTGGATCGGAACGGCAGAATCTTAGAAGAGTAACATAATTCTAGATAGTCCTCAGTACATTAACAAAAGGTAAAGTTACCTACAGTTGGAAAGAAGTAGAGTAGCTGAGAGAAACTCTGTGTACAAATATCTGTCGAGGGATAAAGTTCAGATTACCACACATTCCATTGGTAAAAATCGGGGTCAATGATCGCGAATTTGACTACTACGAACGTTGATCTATTAACTGACAAATTCCATTCGTATCACCAAGGAAGAAGAGCGACACCAGATATGTTGACTCACGCAACGATAAGTTGCTATCGGCTAGCGTTCTCAGGACAAAGTAACTAGGCCAAATAATAGTCACCCCACATTGTGGGGAAGATGTGCAGACAAAACGTTGTCCGACTAAACGCAGTGGATCAAAGACTGATTAAAGGTCACAGCCAAAACGTCATTTGTTGTGTCGGAAACCCAGGCAATCATTTGCTTATCATCGTTCCCGAAACTTCACCTATACTTCGTTTGGACAATCATTTGCAACCGACGATTACGGTGACCAATCGTACACGATTTGTGCAATATGTGTACAACGGCGCGACGCGCTTCAGTGCATCATACCTGGAGCACGTGTCAGGCTCACAGAAGTGACGGCCACAATAGTGGCAAAGACGGTCCGTGGAACCTATGTAACCGAGGCAAATAAATGAGTGCGCATATCCATGCAGACTCCCTATACACAATACCGATAGGGGTGTAAAGCATCAAACAATTAATCAGACATCAGTCCACGTATTGCAGGACGGTAAAGGGATTGAATGTTTGGGAGATCGGACTGCCGGTTTTCAAAACGATATCATCATCATCATCATAGACAACAATACATCATTGGTTCACACTGATGAGGCTTTTTCCTGGTTTTAGCAGTACTGGTCAGGAACAAAGAGTGAAACTACTGTCCACCTACAGAGGCGATCGGGAAACTTGAGCACTACTTACGAGCAATTGTGACTGGATGTGTGGGTGTGATAATTCAGTTGTGCCTAAAGTGGGTGGAATGACACAATAGTTAGCATGCTCGTTTTACAACGGGAAACTTCCGGTCAGAACAAAAAATACGCCCCAACGAATAGACATAAAAAGATCGAAACTCAAGAGCAGTACTTATCCACGAAAAGGACTGTCTGAAAAGTTAAAACAAGTTGGAAAGCTGCGATCAAGTGTGAGTGACGTTCGATTTATAGAAGCCACTCCGTTTAAGCGGAAACGGTTCGGTTAGGAAAGAAACGTTAGAACTGTTATTAGCAGTGGAAGCACAAAAAGTTGACAGTACGTACCGAAAGTGTTTGGTAAACAGTTGAGATTGTTCACTGACAAATTCAAATCACACAAGGAGACAAGGCCGGATATCTCCTCTGGTAGAGAGCTGATGTTGTTCTCCGACAAATCTAATTGCTGTAAGCATTGTATATTGCCCAATTCCTGTGAAAAAGAATAAATAACAGATTTGATTTCAAATATTACACAATTGTGAGTATGACAAGGAAAAATAAGCGGGAAGACTGACTTTAATCTGCACTGTTTGAGTGTACGCGCAGATCAAGCGTATTAACTCGTTAACACAAAAGGTTATGCGGAACCGCAGCCCGATCACCAAATGGTAAATACCCATGAGAGGATCACGGGAAGTTCAGTTTGCGGTGCCTGAGATTCTCAGTCGATGGATTCACAGAAGAGTAGTGCAAGTTAAAACATGAAAGCCACCGCAATCCATCCGAAGTTTGACAGACATCCCCGGCTGTCTCCAATCGAAAAAACACGCTACGCTTAGATTACACTGTTGTGACGGATCGTCGGTCGTTCATATGTTTGTCACGCCTGGGATTTGAACTCTGGCCTCGCGAAGCGAACGTTAGTTGACCACTGCATCGCTAGCCACATTCTAGATGAGACCGAACAATCATGCAGGCACATTCAGTCACGATCACTTATTCGGAATCCTTAGGCTGCCCGACCGTTCCCGGTTGAAATCACCGAGTTCACTAAGCCTATTAAACAACGCAGTATCATATGCACCCCACAAGCACAACAGCCAGCAAAAGACTCACAGCCAATTCAAACATATAATTTACTGATGAGCCCTAATGAAAGCGAAAATAGGGTCTAATACTCCTTTCCGAAAGGGGCTGGCCAGAATTGCTTTCGTGAACGTGAAATATGCGACCAAATGTGAATAACTTTCAACTAGCAACGATTAAAAAAACTCCGGACTTTTCATACGTGGCAACAGTAGTTCTGGTGTACGTAGACAAGAGTGAGAAGCACCATAGAGAAACCAGTCTATATGTCAATGAGGATTAATTCCCAAATTAATCGGAAAAACGTAAGCATCCGTCGTGATGTTAGAAAGGGTGTGGGGGACCAAACTGTTCATGAGCACGGCTAATCGCGTTAAAGTGAGGGGAGACAGTTGGGAGAACAACTGGCCACCATACAAACTGCGGATTTTCTAGTCAGTAGCCCACACTGGATGGGTCCAGTCAAAAAAAGTGGCGAACGGTTGTCAAAGAATTTAGATCGTTGTGTGTGTAAAAAGTTGTAAAAACATATCACCTGATTCATGTCAGACCACGCAAAGATTTTCGTATGATTTCTGGGTGCTCTGCAAAGATTGACACAAGACTCCCGATTACAATTCTCTGGAGCTAATAATACGCCCCGACTGGACACAAAACAATTTAAATTAATCAGAATTTCATCCCAAAAAAATTATTCGGAAGCACTAGTGACGCAACCAAAAACATCTGGATGCTGTGAGCTTGTCAAACCGCAACGTCTGCAGGCAAGACTATGCATGCCAATGACAGGTTATGGCACGGTACAAAACGTGCTAAACTTTTTTCCATCCATGTTTCGCATGTTACCAACCTTAATGTGACTTTCACCATTTTCTATATCGTTTTCGACTGCCTTCATGACCTCATCTCAATGTTTATGCATTGGTTTACTGTTTCCAATGGAACTACCGTATGCACAACCTGTGGGGAAAAAGGGTGCTAACCCAAAAGAACATAGAAAGCGCATGTATGCAAATATTCCTGAATACCCCTGGACAACCCGACAGCATTAAACCCAAATGTGTTCTACTCCGTATGTTAAATTGTAGCCATCGCAGTTGAATTCAGTTGAATTCTAAAGTGAGCTGAAAATCGAGCAAGCACAAAGCCGTCACCTAAACTATCTCTGAAAACGGAGCTGATACAGAGACAAATCCAGTGAAAATTGGAACGAAGTCTGGTAGGCAGAGTGTAAGAGGAAGACTCTGGCTGAAAGTTACAAAGCGTTGTCAAGAGAAAGACGGAATACCGTTTTTGTTCAGTCATGAACCACCCAGGCAACAAACCACGCGAGCAGATGAGTTTTGGAAAAGAAAAAAACGTGTTTATCTAATATAAACGGCAACCCCGTAGAAATTACAAATGGTTACATAATCTATTAGTACTAGCGATTGATCTGTGTTGCCAAAGTGGCAATGAAAAACACTGCGAAACGATCAGGGAGGTCTCGTTGTCCATTCACGGTAATCGTGGTCTGCTGAGTAAGTGAAGGAAAAATGACTCCTGTTCACATTGAAGGGTGTTTGAAACAGTTTGCAACCAACCTATACCTATCAAAAAGTGCAACGGTGTACTTAAATTCGACGTTGCCACCAATAGGCTATATCCAGTCCTAGGTTGGCAAGTCCAACTGGAATTGGATCACCGTCCAGACCAAACACCATCGATCCATGTGTCATCAGCCAATCAAGAAAATGGAATTGAGCCAAAAGGACTTCGCATACGATTACATAAGTAATGCATAGGTTGCGTTATTTTTCGCTTACTTTACATGTGCAGCTCAGAATAAAACTCAACTGTCTAATCGCACGTTATTGCATCAACAAACGTCAGGTAAAAAAGAATGTCGGACAGAGACCACCGAAATTGTACCATGCAAATTAGGATAGTTGTCTTCACGTGAGTAGGACAATAGTATGAAACAGCGGAAGCCACTGTGACAACAATCAACCATGAGACCCCAAAAGTGTGTGCGTGAGAGAGAGAAGGAGCATCTCCAACTGCCCCAATCGGACTATAGTGCTATAGTGCAAACAAACAGAAAATCAGATTAGTAAGAAGAGTGCTTTAGTAAAATGTGGCCCAACGTCACTCGACTTACTGCAGGTACAGACTGAAGCTCGTTGTCATCCATCCATAATTCAGTCAAGCTGGGAAGGTTTCCGAGGACAATCGGCTGTGAAAGGGTCAAAATCGGACAATTGTAAATGAAATCAGCGCATTAGACGATTTACGGAAGTATTCGCAAAACACGCAGCCGCACACATTGTAAGGTGATCACGGTTCGGTTCAACGAATCATTTCCGTTAGATAACAATAGTTTTACTGAACAAAAGTTCAACAGCACATGCACTGTCAATCCAATTTGGTAAAAAACAGGTGGAGCGGTAATTCCTTAGCATGTAGGATAACAATGGTTAAAATGCCCCCTAGTAACGAAACCGACCTGAAAGGTTCTAATCTGTTCTAATAGGTGTTCCATCTCTCTTGGGTATCTGTTTTTGACCATCGCTGTCGGCAAAAGATTGCCTGTATGTGGTGGTTGCATCGCGTTGGTGACGAACTACGGCGAACTGCGGTGAAAACAAATAGTTTTCGTTTATGCAAAGTAGCTCCACTTCATCGTTGAAAATAACACGGGCACGACAGACCAAAACCTACCATGTAACGCCTTGTTTGCATCCTGTAGGTATGGCTTTGAAAAATCATCATATAAAGAAATTCGTAACAAACGTGTTTTCTGTTGACCATAACCAGCTTCCCGGTTAAGCCGAAAAATTCCAAGTATTGCTGGCTAAAGCAAATGAAATATGTTGCAGTCAAAGTCGATGACAAAAACGCTGGCGTGCTCGTTATTAAGACATACCTTTGCGAGTTTTTTTAAAAACGTAAGACACCAAAGTAAACAACGGAATTCAGAATGGTATTCGGTGCATAGCTGACAGAGATATTCGCTTTATTCTGTAATTACAATACATCTAATCCCGTCTATCCGATTATCCACTTTAAAACGATTCTCGTCTCAAGGTTTTGAGTCAGCATGCAACATGTTAACAAAATCGAGCATAATACAACCACGGAGGAAAAATATCACGTAAACACACAGAAGACTCACTAAATCCCTGAAATCATTGGCTCCCAAATCAAGAAATTCCAAGCGAATCAGTTGTGAGAACGACTGTGGCAGAGTGGTGAGACGATTGTCCCGAAGTTCACATTTTTCCAATAGGCGGAGGCTGAAACGCAGAATACGAACTTTCCACTGGGTTGATCGCGAGAAAGGACTGATATACAAACATTCATGTGAATTTTGATATATAAAAGGATGGGAAAAGTCCACAAACCCGAGTTGCATGCGGATGTGAAGACCTTGATTGCGAAATTTAACGAGTGATTTTCTTTAGACGCGAAGATGAACCAAATGAAAACTACTACTCGAAAGGATAGCCCTTCGATATGTTGGCATAACATTGCAGAGAGTTCTTTGAGAGGGATAAGCAATGTAGGATGGAACTGGGCAAGTTTGCACTCCATACGCAAAAGTAAGCAACCCACACGAAACCATACGATGTTGCACCGATCAGACAATTCTTGATTACTTGCGTTGTATAACACACTCCCACATAAGCAAGCGTTTCCGTTTTTGAACTTTGTGCACTGTGGTCCAAATTACTACTCAAGCGAACAGCAACAAACAACTGGTAGAAAAACGCTAAGGAAAACATCAAGGATGAAGGATCGTAGATGTTGTCGATGCCAACAAGCTTCTCACTGCTGAATGAATCTCTGTTGGAGAACTTACATATACAGCATGGCATGCGGTTGGGTAGGGTTGTTCAATGTTAACAAAACCAGGTGATTTCTATCTCCAGAACCACCAGGGAGGTCATATGTGACAAAAAGACGATTCTCTCATCAATGATTAGAGAACAAGCATATGAATAGACATTACTCAGACTAAAAAATAATACGGTCGGATGACAACCCCAACAGCTTGATGAAAGAGAGTTGGGCATGAGCAATTACCACTGAAAATGAACAATATGCAGCTTTGATTAGTAAAGGTGCGGTCTCTCGTGTGGTACGACAAACCGGGTGGAGGGTTTATGAACTCTTTCCGTTCAGATAACACAAAATAATCTTTCAGACTCATCTGCAGTAACACATGTCGCAACCAATACCAGAGGCAAAAAATGGACGTAAATTACGTCCTTGACTCAAATGACTTTATCTAGAGGCAATCGGACTATAGTGCTATAGTGCAAACAAACAGAAAATCAGATTAGTAAGAAGAGTGCTTTAGTAAAATGTGGCCCAACGTCACTCGACTTACTGCAGGTACAGACTGAAGCTCGTTGTCATCCATCCATAATTCAGTCAAGCTGGGAAGGTTTCCGAGGACAATCGGCTGTGAAAGGGTCAAAATCGGACAATTGTAAATGAAATCAGCGCATTAGACGATTTACGGAAGTATTCGCAAACACGCAGCCGCACACATTGTAAGGTGATCACGGTTCGGTTCAACGAATCATTTCCGTTAAGATACAAAGTTTTACATGAACAAAAGTCAACAGCACATGCACTGTCAACACATTTGTACAACAGGTGAGCGAATAATCATAGCATGTAGAACATGGTTAAAAATGCCCCTAGTGAAACAAAACTGCCGACCTGAAGAGGTTACATCTGTTTAATAGGCTTGTTCACAAAATTGTCAATCTCATGAAATCTCAAGGCAAAGTTCCATTTGATGGGAAAATGACCAAACAAGTTGAGATGACGATTAGAGTTATTATCGTTGGTATGCTCGCCAGGTAATGTGTGTAGTGACGTATTACCACTGTGGCGCCCTGTTAACACTGAGTGGATAAAACATTGATTACTAAAATAGTAGGAAACCAACTTAACAATTTGTTGCATTTTAATCGGCAAAGTTTTAGCTCAGGACGTCACTTGTAATCCGAAAGAAATGATAAGGTAGTTATGAGATGCACTAACACCCAAAAGCAAACTCTCCGAGACCAAGTTTTTCCTACAGATAGGCGGTTGGATCTAATCTGAAAGACTGGTGCTCCCCCACCACCTCCAAGCGAATATTCTTTATAGAGAGAATGACTGGCTGAATACTAATTAGTCCAACTGGTTCAAATAGTGATTCTTCACTACCAATCTAGGCAGATTATAGTACAGTTTACTGCAATCTGACTAAATGAACAGTAAACGTGACAGATCATGATGCCTTCTGAAGGTTTCACCAGATAAGCTTGTGCGTGTGGTATCCAAGGTGATGCATCGATGAGATCACATTTTTCAGTTATTACTTGACCTTAGGGTATGACGATAAGCACACGATTGTCACAGCAGACAACTTAAAGTGGGTTCGGTGTTTGTGAGAAGGTGCATCTCAATCAACCAGAAGCAATTGCAGTGACTTTTGGTCAAATTGTTACCCGGTGGGGCGGCCAACTATGGACGAATTAAAAGAAACTCATTTGGATTCTTGCTCTAATGATGAGGAGAACAAATCACCCAAAAAACATAACTAGCATGAATTTATCATAGTCTGCTATATTAATCGGAGTTCGTTAACAAGCGTACTGTTACTGATAATAATGCTTAACATCTTTGTCGACGAATAGGGTTCCTAATTAACAAAGGTACAGTGCAATGCTCAAAATGTAGAAATTGATCTTCACCAACAGAAATTACAGTCGCCTTTGTTACGGCAATTACGTACTCATGAAAAATTAGAACTCAGTACGAGGTTTTAAAAAAAAACCCTTTCGAGCGAAGAATGTAAAATGAGTGAAAGTTGTTTTGTTTCCAATCGGGGATATTGCTTGTGCAGACGATGGCTAACAAATGCACCAAGTAGAACTCCCTGTTTTGCTGTTCCGTATACTACCAGACCTTGAATATTAAATTCCACACACACGCTTCTTTTTAACGAAAGCCTAAATTCTCAATAACGCATGGGATTGCGCATCAAGTGGATTATCGGAAGAGCCGTAACGCTTCAACATGAACATTCACAATGAATGTCCGTGTTTTCTTCGGTATGTGCGTGGGCCGTTAAGTCACAATGATGCACAAATTGGAGCACTGCATTCGTTTCTAAACTTAACGCGTCGACAGTCAAAATACAACACGACTGACTAAATCTACTAACGGGATTTGAATAGGACTCGTTTCGTTTGACCACGTTTTCACGAACACAAGCACACTCACAAAGCACATCAATAGGCTGGCGGTTGTGTCCCGCGACGAAGCAAACACGCACCAGATTGACCGAGGTAAATCCGCTAACTGGACACAAACCGTTTTTACCTGGACATGCCACTGATGGCGTCAAGTAATAAACTGTCAGGCATATTTAAAGTGGCAAAATACGAAGTAGAAGGCTATTCATTAAGCAATTCCCCATATCACTTTTCGGGCGAATTAACCGAAGGTCACTGTACTCTAGAACAGTATTTCATAATGACGCTCATTCGGAAAAGCTGAGTTCATTACATCATCGCCTTAGAACATTAAGAACGCACATCTATTCTTCAAAGAAGTTGGTAGCCGGAGACCTCAGGTGAATGCAACCGTTGTTCGACCGAAATGTACGTGAAGCACGTGAACTTACTAACGCGGGATGGGAACGACCGTTAGGAGGCTGATGACGTCTTACTTTCAACTATAGCTCCATTATACGTTTCGGAAAGGTGACCATCTTCACGTTGGATGTTTGAATTTGGATGGCTGTTTTGTGCAGTTACGTCCGTTCTCCTCCTATTCTTTATCAACTGGCTACGACTAGCTTCATTCCTCATGGTTGCATGACAGGCGTCAGTGAGAACCATCGATACAATGTTGTCTATGATGACGATCATGATACTGATGAACTGTAAACGGCAATAAAAACTGCCCGAAGAAAAGGGCGATTGGATGATTATGGTGACTGCGAAGCTGCAAAGAACGAGATATGACTTCCTTATGGATGCGGTTTATGTTATCCAAACTACGTGGCAGTTTGCGCTAGGACCACAAACATTCTCAACGGCCTTGCGGGTACCCAGCATGTACTGTGGTTCGGATTGCCCCTCAATTTCAAGACAGACATGTAATCATCCAGAAGAATTTTCTAGAAAACGTCGGAGCAACAAAAATGATAACATAATAATAAAAAGGACAACGCGGAATAACTGGGAATGACATGCACGCAGATACGCCATTGACTGCGGCACACTGCCATCTCGGATAACGTTTCCTGCCGGCGATTTAAATGATCCCCAAGACTACAACCAAACAGGTGACACCTGCTCATTTTATCCAGTGGAACAGTCATGGCCTACCTGTTTCTCGAACACGTTGTCACTTGACCACCACGTGGTTTCACCCAACTGTTGGTGGTCTCAGTATAATGCCCGGTACGGTAAACGATCAGATGACATACGGAGTACGTGACCTCAACCATCGCAGACTGTGCAGCGCATTCAGTTGGCCAATTGATCGCGCATCACGAGCGTTCCGCAATATGTACCGATGACCGGCCGCATCGCTCACGCGATCAGTCCACTTGATGTGGGCTAATTGGCGGAGAAAATGTTGGTGAAACACAGCAAATCTGTTGACATCTTCCTTGCAAACAGGCCTACGTTTCCGAACCATAGTAAAACGGAACGCACACAAGCATTATATACTCTTCCTTTCAGCGACAATCGAACGTCTTTTCGACGCCACAGATGACGCAGGTTGGCAAAGGCAACTCGTGCCTTTGCTATCCTCGCTGATATCTCATCAGCAATATTACAAGCTGACGAGATAGTGCTACCCAAGTGTGTGAAACTGTCTACAGTCTCAAGTGGATTACCTGCAATAATGGAAAGTAGGAATTAGAATGCCCAGTCTTGAAGCAACACTTTGCACTTTGAAGGTGCGAAGCGCATTCCATACAAACCAGCCCGGTCACTCACCTTGTTCAGCATGGTCTGCATGTCTTCGGCAGAGGGGCTAAGTAAGACAATGTCGTCCGCATACTCCAGATCGGTCAACCGAGCGCCAGGAAGAAGCTCAACACCAAGTTCACTGGACTCCTCAAGCGCACCCTCCAGAATGTCGTCCATGACAAAATTGAACAAGGGGGAAATCGGACACCCTTGACGAACACCACTAGAAGTGATGAACGCCCGAGACAGTTGTCCATAAACTCTCACCCTGCTTGCAGAGTGAGCATACAGTGATCTCAACAGATTCACGTATTTCCCTGGTACTCCCTTGCGAAGAAAACAGTTCCAGGAACGTTACGAGCAAGTGAATCGAAAGCAGCCTTCAGAACCAGATGCAATCATAAGGTTTTATGTTGCACTACTGCTTATTAAGTGAGACATGATTCTATG
>LOND01000637.1:22963-37844 GCA_014220965.1 Paragonimus kellicotti | reverse complement strand
TAAACAAATGAAACGTTCACTAGGGCGGAGGATCAAACAAGTCAACCATATTTTGACCCTCAGCAACTCAGTGGATCCCCGACCAATTTCGTCAAACTAACCTGGTAGTCGGACTGGCGCACTATATCGAACCGGAAGTCTATGCTGACTCGGACTTCGGTCCTACCAGGTGCAACCTTGTCAAACAGGCCAAAGGAGAGCAGTCAGACGAAAAGCAGTTACACTCACAGAATTGTATGTCACATTATCGACCGCGTAGAAGTTCTCAGGTAGTGCAGCACTACTATATGGGCAGACAGCAGAGCTATTTTTATAGTTGCGACACTGCTGTCTTCCGAATCAGGAAGAACGGGGTTAGAAGAAGGTACCCTCAAACAAATGACACTCCGGTCGCCCTACCGTTGACCGTGACCACCGGCGTATTATCCAATACGGTCGAAAAGCATCCGATGTCACCCAGAAGCCTGGTGTAGCCACGAATAACTCTACTGCGCGCAGCAGTGTTCAGAATCAGACATTAATGCCTTATTCACTGAGCCCTCGGATCAGGCGAGCATCTCATTGCCAAGTGAGTCAGACTTTTGAGTCATTGGCTCCGGGTGGGGTCCCCCAAGAAAACCCTGTATCCTGTTGTCTCGCAGGTCAGACTTTTGAGTCAGAGACTCGGTGTGGGGTCCATCAAATCAACCCCGTTCTCCGGCATAAACGAAAAAGCAACAGTATCGGAACTTATCGTTCTCGACAGCGACAGCGTTCATCAATTGTCACCTTCTCCGTCTATTTTGCCTCATAAAATGTCCACCTTCACTGTGCTCTCGAGTGACGATCGTTTTATAACTCTAAGACAACTGGCAAACATTGGTGCTTTCAATGTCCGCACTCTCCAACAAGTCGGTCAGCAAGCTGTTCTGGCTAGTACTCTCTCAAGTCTGGACCTTGATGTGGTGCGTGGTGCGAGACGCGAGTCTACGATTCTAGGCACCGCTGTCATACTTGGAGCTCACCTCTAGATAACTGTCGATTCAAGCGCTTCTCTCTCAGGGTTTCTGGTGACGCCGAAGCTGAATCTCGCGGTCAAGCTGGAGTGGGAATCGCACTGAGTTCCAGAGCAGAGCAATGTTTGCTCGATTGGATCCCAGTGAACAGTCGCTTGTGCGCTGTCAGACTCAATACATCAGTTAAAGTCTGTCGACGCGAATCAGAAAGGCGTTGCGTTGTCATTTTATCGGCGTACGCTCCAACGGATGCTACCAAAGGTGCGTTCTATGACGCCCTCGTTGACCTTCTGAAGGCAAGACTAAACACTCAGACATCATCATACTAGCGGGCGATTTGAATGCTCAGCTTGGTCGTCTTTCTCCAGAGGAGAAGCGGCTGGGAGGTATGTTTGGTGTCGGGCACAACGCACTGACAATGGCGACAGACTGCTGCAACTCTTCGAATCTCACTATCTCTATATTTCTCCCGTTACCCGCCCATGTGTTCCTCAAAAAAGGAAAAATAGTTTTCTCGCACCGCATTGCTTCCAAGCACAACAGGAAAGAAGCATTGTGTTAACATGAAAAACCTCCATGTGCTCCTTCCTCAGCCCGGGGCTGACTCACACTCCGGTGAGCTCACACACTGACCAAGTAGAAAACGGTGCACACCTTTAGAATGCACCCGCAAGAACACCGACACAAAACGACAATCCTCGCGTTTCCGCAATATACCAGCTGCGTCAGATCCCCACACACAGTCTCAGTTGTGGACAAATTTTATTGCATCATGAAGCAGTCACCGTTTTGACAGTGGCGATCGAATCAATCTCTGGTCTTTTTTTTCAAAGATCTCCCTTTGTCGTGGCCTTTTCTGGAGCAACCAACCTAGCTCGGGCGGCTGGGTATGTCCACAGGTTTAGAACATGTGGACCACGTGATGTGCAGATCCTGGACTATCCTACTTATCAACGCGCGTGCTCGTTTATATTTGCTCGCTGCTTTTGTTTATTCAATCTTTTTGCCCAGCCGAACGCACGAGTCCTTAGGTCGTATCTACAGCCTATGGCTCTCGCTAAGTTCAGAGTGTTATCGATGTGAGTTGATGATCACTCGGTTAGTAGCTCGCAAATTGCAAGAAAACTTACAAACCAAGAAAACCCTGTATCCTGTTGTCTCGCAGGTCAGACTTTTGAGTCAGAGACTCGGGGTGGGGTCCCTCAAGTCAACCCCTTCCGCGGCATAAACGAAAAAGCAACAGTATCGGAACTTATCGTTCTCGACAGCGACAGCGTTCATCAATTGTCACCTTCTCCGTCTATTTTGCCTCATAAAATGTCCACCTTCACTGTGCCTCTCGAGTGATAATTGTTTTCTAAGGCCAAGACAACCGGTAAACATTGGCGCCTTCAATGTCCGCACTCTCCGACAAGTCGGTCAGCAAGCTGCTCTGGCTAGTACTCTCTCAAGTCTGGAGCTTGATGTGTGCTGCGTGTCGGAGACGCGAGTCTACGATTCTAGCACCGTTATCCATTTGAGCTCACCTCTAGATAACTGTCGATTCAAGCGCTTCTCTCTCAGGGTTTCTGGTGACGCCGAAGCTGAATCTCGCGGTCAAGCTGGAGTGGGAATCGCACTGAGTTCCAGAGCAGAGCAATGTTTGCTCGATTGGATCCCAGTGAACAGTCGCTTGTGCGCTGTCAGACTCAATACATCGGTAAAAGTCTGTCGACGCAAATCAGAAAGACGTTGTGTATTCATTATATCGGCGTACGCTCCAACGGATGCTACCAAGGATGCGTTCTATGACGCCCTCGTTGACCTTCTGAAGCAAACTAAACACTCAGACATCATCATACTAGCGGGCGATTTGAATGCTCAGCTTGGTCGTCTTTCTCCAGAGGAGAAGCGGCTGGGAGGTATGTTTGGTGTCCGGGCACAACGCACTGACAATGGCGACAGACTGCTGCAGCTGTGTGCATCCCATGGTCTCTATATTTCGAGCACCGCATTCCAACACAGGAAGAAGCACTGTGTTACATGGAGACCTCCGTGTGCTTCTCAGCCGTGGACACAGTTGGATCATATAGCAGTCAGTTACAGGTGGCGCCACTCTGTTAAGGACTGTCGTGCCTTTTGGAGCAACCACCTGGACTCGGACCATGCTGTTGTGCGTGCCCGTTTTGTTTTGTCATTTACCCAGAGGACATACGCTCGTAAATGCAAGAAACTTAACTGGCAGTCGACCGAGCAGCGTGGAGAATGCTTACCAAGCAGTATTGGTGAACAAGTTGCCCAGTTCGAGTCAGGTGAAAGATCCTAACGAACACTGGGAACAAATCACCGCAGCTATGAAAACATGCTGTGAAGAGGTATGTTCCGAAGGAGCTGTTCAGTTGCGACAGAACTGGATTTCCGTCACGTCGATAAACCTCATGAACAAGCGTCGCTCGATCCCACCTGGTTCTGAATATGATGACGACCGTCGAGAACTTAAACGCAAGCTGACTAAAAGCTTGCGCAAAGACCGTGAGCACTACTTGGTCGAACAGTCGAAAGAGATGGAAAGAGCCTTTTTATCTGGGAATTGCAGAAGGCTTTTTTCCCTGATCCGTGGTTGTACTGGTCGTCGAGTCGGTGTAAGTGAGACCATATGTGAAAAAGATGGTTCACTTATCACCAATCAATCGCGTCGACTTGACAGGTGGGCTGAACATTTTGAACAGTTCAGCTGGCCTCAACCAGACCATGTGGACGACGGGACCCGAATGGTCAGTTATTGCGTTCCAGACGGCCCTCCGTCGGAAGCAGAAGTCACCTGGAGCTCACGGAATTGAAGCGTAACGAGGCAGACCTCCTCCAACCTTCTCTTCTCAAGGATGCCGGAGAACGGTTGTTGTCAAAACTGAGGAAACTTCCCACACTGTTTGTTGTGAGAGGAATCTGAATGGGAAGGTCACCGCGTGTAGGGTGTTTACGAACGAGTATTTTCCGTTTCAAGAAATGAGGTTCAGAGATTCTTTATGTGACACCTACTAGAAGATTGTTCGATTGTGTCTGTGTTGGCGTAACAAGTTACTCACTAGCCTCATTTTTTTAGCATGGCCGGGCTTCAGGCTAATGCCTCATGAGGAGAAGTCAGACACAGCGAAGTCTAGGTGAGGCTGGATTTCCTGGATCCGGTCAACATGTGTGTTGATTCGCAGGAAGTCTCTTTACCCGTTTTTTTTTTTTTTTTTTTTTTTTTTTTTTTTTTTTTTTTTTTTTTTTTTTTTTTTTTTTTTTTTTTTTTTTTTTTTTTTTTTTTTTTTTTTTTGGTGTGTTTACGTTTTTTTTTTTTTTTTTTTTGTTTCTTGTTCTGTGTGTTGTTGTTTTTTTTTTTTTTTTTTTTTTGTTTTTTTTTTTTTTTTTTTTTTTTTTTTTTTTTTTTTTTTTTTTTTTTTTTTTTTTTTTTTTTTTTTTTTTTTTGGGTGGGCGACGCTGGTGCCTCGAACATCGCACTCATATAGACAGCCGAGCGGGTCGTGTGTCGGGTTTGAGACGCTGAGTGTGGGTTGTGGTTTTGGTTTGTTGGTTGCGCCCTTTATGCTTTCGAGCTGAGGATTAATCGTAACGTTTTCCTGGAACTGTTTTCTTCGGCTGTAAGGGGAGTGACCGAGGAGGTGAGCGTTGAGTAGTCTTTCATGATTCTATTGTGAGCGGCGGGTCATGGTGCTGTAGGCAGGGGTGTTAAGTTAATGTGACAACTGCTGTCAGTCGTTCATTTCACTGGTCTAGTGGTCGCTCGTGCAAGTCGTCGTCGATTTGTCCGTGGCTTGGTTGGTTTCAGTCTGTGCATGGACCGTTAGGCAGTCCTGGGGTAATTTATGGTGGCGCCTTGAGAATGCCGTGAGGGCTTGGGCGGTGCTGAGCTTCTAACTGGTTGCTGGCGGCTTGACGCGATTCTGGGAGTATGCGAGGACATCGGTCTAGGTTAATCCATCTGTGCCGGAAGACCATTGCAGTGACGTATGCTGACCTCTTATGCGTGAGTTGACCGGGCCTGGTTTTGTAACTGGAACAATCGGTTTCGTCCACGTTCAAGTGCTGTAATAATTGTTGCTCCAAGGACTGTGGATCATTTTCTATATTTTTTTGTGGTCCCGACGTGTTTGTGGCCGGATTATTTGGCAGATGGCAGGACTCATCTTTGAGACTGTTATGTTATTCACTTCAACACCTGTGTTATAGTGTAGGGCTTATCTCGGGTCCAGGTGGTGTATATATGGATGCTGATGAGATATCGGAGCGTGGATAGCCAAAGGACACGACGACTTGTCATTGCCAACCTGCGTCATCTGTGGCATCAAAAAGCAGTTCGGTTGTCGCCGAATGGAAGGGTATATAATGCTTGTGTGCGTTCCGTTTTACCTATGGTTCGGAAATGTAGCCTGTTTGCGAGGAAGATGTCAACAGATTTGCTGTGTTTCACCAACATTTTCTCCGCCAATTAGCCCACATCAAGTGGACTGATCGCGTGAGCGATGCGGCCGGTCATCGGTACATATTGCGGAACGCTCGTGATGCGCGATCAATTGGCCCAACTGAAATGCGCTGGCTAAAAAACACGACAGTCTGCGATTGTTGAGTCACGTATTCTGGATGTCATCTGATCGTTTACCGTACCGAGCATTGCATACTGAGACCACTACCAGTTGGGTCAAACCGCGTGGTGGTCTGGTGACAACGTGTTCGAGAAACAGGTAGGCCATGACTGTTCCACTGGATAAAATGAGCAGGTGTCACCTGTTTGGTTGTAGTCTTGGGGATCATTTAAATCGCCGGCAGGAAACGTTATCCGAGATGGCAGTGTGCCGCAGTCAACGGCGTACCTGCACTCATACCACTTCTAATTCCTCCACTTAGTCTGTTTTTATTGACTTCCAACTTTTAAGGTAACGTTTTCTTATAGGATATTCCACATCGTTATTGAGGTGAACGGCGGCCGGACTCACAGTGCCTTCTGATGGCTGTTATGGTGATGAATGTTTGTGATTCAATATGTCATGTTGCAACTTTAAAACCCTGAGCGAGTTACAAAACGTATATGGTAGAAGACGTGGACGATCTCTAGATATATGACCACCAATCTCTGTTTCGACTGCTTTCATCGGATGACGGCAACGAATAGTTTAGGAATCAGGTATTTGGTAGTGATTTTCGGAAGAATTCTTTTGTTTAATTCTTACATTACTTAAATGGTTAGGTCATGTTCTAAGGAGGCCAGCTGGTCGTCTGTTGCAGCGAGCACTGTTTGCGGACGCTGCGGCCAACTGGCACAAGGTGCGAGGTGGACAGATGATGACCTGGCGTAGAGAAATGAAAGTCGTTCACGAAGGGGTTGGCCACTGTAGATCGGATTCGTCTCCCAGGCTGGGGCCCTCGCGACTCACAGAGTCGGTGGCTTGAGACGTTAGGTGAGATGGCGGCTAATCGAGCTCAGTGGCGTGAATGCTGTCGTTGTTTGGCCGAGTTGTCTGTGAAGTGAGTGCACTTAATGACGCGGGGCAGTGAAAGCCGTAAGGAAGCTGTCTTGCTGATGACGCCTTACTTTCACCTAAAACGCTTTTTTCCAAGTAGTAGACACCTTGATGCTGAACGTAGCTATTTTTAATAGTTTCGTCCTTTTCTGTACAGAGTTTGCTTTTTTATTCATGATTGTGTGGCAATTAAGCATCAGTGAGAACCACGGATGTATTGCTGTCTATGATCATGATGATGGTGATGATGACAGATGGCCTGAAACAACTGTAAGTTGCATAGACAATCTCCTATGAATGTGAGACCTATGCAGTTATGCCGGCGCAACTCTGTTCAAAAAAAAGAGAGGACGAAGATCAAGTTGATAAATCAGCTGACTGATGCTCATCCACATTATCTTTGACATCGGACCTTGTCTAGTGGCCCGATATTAAGGCTTTCGAATGACAAAGAATAACACATCAATTTTATTCATTAGGTACTTCGAAATTTTAACGACAGTTCGATAAAATGAAAACCGATAATTTCATTCATTATGTGCAGCAACGTCCACTCACTGATACAGTGTTTGATCTCTATCCAGAAAAAGGCTATTGACCTCTGAAGTACGTAATTGAATTCGTTGAAATGACGACTGAGCTGGTTTAGGAATAAACATTATTCCGTTCTTGATTGACAAGTTCTATGAAATACATAATGTCTTAGATAGTATTTTCAGTTTTGCCGGGTGAAACCTGTTGCTCCAAGGATGATAGCAAGGTTAGACTTAGATTGAACAATCAGAGAAAGGCAACTGTCGAGGGGTTCGTGAATTTGGTAAGTAATAATACGAATGATGGATGTACTGTAGGTTACGGTAGTGCCCTATCAACGAGGCAAAAACCGTCTTGTTTAAATTGTGGTAAGCTTGGTGTCAGAAGCATCTGGCTTGAAACTAAAACTTGCATTTGTGAGACCATCGTTAGCGTTAATTAAATAAACGGTTATAAAAGGTAGCCGCTAAATGTTTAGGACACCATACGGATTTGATTACTGACGTTTGCGTCCAACTGTAAGCATAGGCTAATAGCGGTGGTTAAGTCATCAGGTTGGAAGACGGAGTCTGACCGTCAAGATCTAGAAAATTCATTCAGAGAAACCCTAAAATGTACAGGTGCAGGAAGTTAGGGTGTGTAGTGAGGACGATAACCTACCATTTATAACACCGTGCACTCCTTACCAAGGCCGCAAGTAACTGGCGCAAGAGAAGAGATATGTCCAATTAGTCATATGAGGTAGAGACTTCAAAGCTCCGATTAGCAAGTCAGGAACTGTAGGCCGTGTTCACCATCACCCCGCGGACTAAGGTCTCATTTGGTTTCTGACTAGAAACACTGAGATTATGGCGAACAATTAGCCTCAGTGGTGTGAATGCCGCAACCGTTTGACTAGGTTGCCCATGGGAATATGGAAGTGTCCTATAAAATCCGTAGACACCATCCAGAACTAATTTGCAACTCGACTTATTGAAGTGTAGACAACTTAATGCTGATTGTTTGAGGTGTCCGCTAATTCATGTCTCGATAACAAGTTGGTGTCTGACAGCGGTTCCGTATTTCCGCGCCGAGTTCGGACTCCGTAAATAATGTTCGACAAGGTAAGAGACGAGGTGGTGTATAAAGCCTGCCCGAACAAAGGAAATAGATGACATTGAGAGTAGACGGATGGGGTTTGGTAACTAAGTTCCATCCTCCTTTTCTTCTAACCCTAACCTCAGGCCCGACCTTTCGTTTGTGGTTGAACATCAGTGTTAACCACCGACGTATCCCCGTTGATGAAGACACGATTCTTCCAAACATCACGGTCTCATATACTCTAAACAAGGAAATGAAATGACCGGAAAATATCAGTAGTGTAGTAATTTCAATGTTGTGACCGCAAAGACGCTTGACCAGCAAATTCGTTTATTGCACGAACTCCCGTACAGGTCATGTTAAACATGGGACCACAAACGTGTACACTCATTTGCACGGCTGATATGCGTTCACATACATTGGGTAGCAGTACGTTGTCATTCGCCCTGGTGGCACTTCTCCCATAGCGCGTGCACACTATTCCAATATTCACTTCTGGTCCGTCGTCTTCCTGGCGTTGGGGCTTGCCCTTTGTTCCCGAATGTCGCTTGTGAGTAGTATACTACTCACAACGAAACTGCCTGTTATACAACACCAAGAAGCTTGATGTTGCTGAGCAGTAAGCGGAAACAGACATCAATGTGGACTTACAGCTTCTTGAGTCAACTTGGCAAGTGAGTTGTACACTTTAAAGAGCAACTTGACTGGCCTGAACCAGTTTACTCGCTGGTGGATCATGGAGTTGTTTTCCGTTATAATATCCTAAACACTCCGCCACCAGAAATCGCAGACTATGTGGAATTTAAATTATTGGAACGCGATAAAACTCCAGGCCATAACTATCTTCTTTGAGTTCTTTTCCAAGACGATGACGAGAGACTAATGTCTGAACTGGCCACAACTTTCGAATTTATGTGGAAGGCTAAACAAACATCCGGTGATAGACGATCAGTGGTCATTCTTACCTCCAAAAAATGCACCAGATTATCGTGTGGCAACTATTGGGGTATTAGTTTTGTCGCTAACACATCCAGGATACGTACAGGTCGCACAATACGGGTGTTACTGAAACTCAGAGGGAACTAAATAGGAGAACAAGAGATTCAAGCTTGGTCGAGGATGTATCGACCGCATCTACTCAATGTTACAGACAAATATGCACAGGCACTCTCTTCCAAAGTCAGCGGTGGTGGTATTTTTTAACCGGAGGACTGTACTCGACCCAAGTATGTGACACATTTGTGAGGTTGTCCCCATCGCAGAGGCGTTCCAGTGAAAGTTATTTTGAAAGCGGTATATGTCCACTCCGAATGAAGAGTGCGTACACACAAGTAAATACTTCGAATGTTCTCTAAAATGGGTGACGTTTGATGAGAATAACCGATTGCTCACTTTTTACGTGATACATATTACGTTGGATCACGTACTCCAATATGCCAGCTGATCGTTTACCGTACCGGGCATTATATACTGAGACCACCACAGTTGGGTGAAACCACGTGGTGGTCAAGCGACAACGTGGTCACGAAATATGAAGACCCTGACTGCTCCACTGAGTAAAGTGGGTAGGTGTCGCCTGCCTGGATGGGGTCCTCGTGATCACTCAAATCGCTGGTTAGAGACGCTATCCGAGATGGCGGTGTGTCGCAGTCAATGGCGTACCTGCATCCATACCATTTCTAGTTCTTCCGCTTAGACTTCTATTAATTTTCAACCTTCTTAGTAACGTTTTCTTCTAGGATATTCCACGTCACTGTTGAGGTGAGCGGCAGCCCGAGCCACAGTACCTTTGGTCAGGCTCATGGCTGATATGATGATGATGATGGTGATGATGACTTTAACGGAAGCGCCCCAAGATTTCCAGTATTTTAGAGTAGAGCCCATGCCAAGCGGTAAACTGCTGGATACGAAGCATACGGAGGACATTAATCTACTTATTTTTCGAGCAGACAACGCACGAACTATGTTAAATCGGTTGAATTGTGAAGCTGGTTGGTGCGATATACGCTTTGCACTTTCAAGCGGTTTGACCCCGATCCGATGTACGTAAAACGATGAGGTCCCAAGAAAATTTCGGCGTTACCAAAGTGACCGACATTCTGGCTAGGCTGTGATGAAGTCTCAAACTAAACATTTAACGCAGTTATATTCTTAAGCGCTAGCGGACCGTACTAAGCTATCCACGGCAAAAAAAGCTGAGACTTCACAATTTGTTACCACGTCTTTAAAATATGACACTGATCACGCTTTTGTAGTTAAGCGATGATGCTGACATGTTTAGCTGTTTATCTTCCACCAATCCCACCAACATTCCCACTGCTTGAATTCTGACCTGCCTTGGACTAACCACTTCGTTTCCTGTCCTCTAATTTTATCACTTCTGAAGTTTTTCAGTTCGTACAGGTACTGAACATCAACGCCCCAAGCACAGAAACCAGTCCATCAATTTTGTACGAAAGTGCACCCATCAAGGTGCACTTATTTCACTCATCGTTGACTCCAACAGTACTCTGATCATCTCGAGCAGTAACTTAAGGTTTCCTATATTCCAAAGTGCAGTAACTCTTCAAGTCTGAATAACTACTACCTAATATCTAACGTTGTGGGAAATCTTGTTGTTAAGCATATGTAATACCACCTTTAGAACAGACTACTTAGTGACTAGCAATAAGCTTTTCAACGTCGAATGTTTAGGGCCAACCTCCATACGCACATTCCTCGCGTTTGGTTATCAGCTATAAATTATGTTGTGGAAATTCAGTTAGTCTTCCTCGAACTATCCAAGATCTCGGACCGAGTTTGGCGTGATGTTTCGCTAGCAAAGTTACCTACCAACGGATTGGGCTGATTCTTTCCATTCTGCTGCAGTCCACATAAAATGTTGAACCAACTCAGCAAAAACGGAATGACTGCGTTCCTCAAGATTCAGTTTCTTTCCCCACTTGGTTCCCGCCGTCTATCAATGATATCCTTTCTGCTCCATACACAGCGCAGATGATGCGACACTCCACGGTTCCACAACACATCCCAGCCAGCATTCCATATGAAAACAAACTTCGCCATTTCGTGCATCGACCACAGTCACCATGCGGACTGGTTTAAAAAAAAACAGAATAAAGTCTACAAATGGAGTCATATACACCCAGTCAAATTCCTTCCACATTTGTCTTTCGTTATGAACTTCTGTGCCTCTCATTGCGACTATTTTTGTTCCACAATTTTAATTTGCATGTCACAGAGACAACTTTTCTGGGGTTATAGTTTCTCCACAACCAACTTATGTTCGCCTCACATTAAACCGTTTACCACTCGCACATCGCGAAAAACTGGTTTCATTTCTGGGGTACGCATGCTTTTCATTCCTTCCCAGCAGACCTTCGTCCGTAAATCTATGAATCGTCCCACCATATAACACTGTTCACAGACGTGGGACGGCGACCTCAAAAACATTCATCGTTGGGATCGCTTCAAGGACTAAATCGTGCGCCTCTTCAAGGATGCATCCGTAACTCCCAATCATCGGACCGTACCCCGCTGTAGAAGTGCTGCCTGGTCCTCTCGTTTTTACTGCAATTATCTGGAAAAGTACCCTTGGAAGTAAATCGGTCCCCAGTTATCTAAACCGCCTCACGCGACATCTATATCAGGTGGGATTGTCACGGTGCCGTACAAAATGTTTTTTCTCATTCCTTTCTAAGATGATAAAATTGTGAAACTCACCAGCTGTTTAAGCTTTTGCGCTCCCCCATAATCTCCGAAAGTTTGAAAGCATGGCAAACAAACAACTGTCAAACATTCGCTGATAATCGTCTTCATTTGCACGCTCTTCTTACACGAAGGATATTCAGATCACTAGTATAACCCACGCCTGTATATTCACGTTTGCGTGACAAAAATACCACACCAGAAAATCTGTCATCCAGGTCTCCAAATCTAGTTAATGACGCGTCTGTATCGAAGACGATGTGACCGATAGCACGTGTTTTTTTTTAAATTAAACTGTCTGGAGATCGTACACACCAAAAAATAATCAATCCACAAATAAGACGTTCGTACGAACAAAACGCTATCACAGAGTGAGTGTGTACACAATGTAATGGGGCGTAAATGAACGGGGCAGAAACGTCCGTATTAGTATGGTTTTTAACCCGTAATCATAGCTTCCATTTCAAATTCACAGTTCACAGGCCGCAGACGGAGTAACCGATACACATCTAGGGATTTTTGTAGTGATGAGTTGATGAGGAAGCTCCCTGTGTTGCAATTTTATCGAAGGTATTCTCTCCATGCACGCGACGCCTCTCTCCACATAGTCCGGACCAATGAGCATTTGCTAACTAACCACACAATTCAAACTTCATCATCATTTTCATCCTTGGGCCGTATCCGGCAGTACTATTGCTCGGGCTGCCGTTGGTCCTAACAATGTTCCATGAAGTTGCATGGCAATAAACAAGGACAAACGTACAACGAATAAGGAGGAGAGAGAACGCAACCAAACAAAAAAGATTGAGTTTCACGGAACGGAAGAATCAACAGGTTTGCAAATACAGGCTCGCGGACGATTACGACACAGCGCCATGTCAGGGAGTATTTCCGACTAGCAGGGCGGATGGTCGCCAGCTCTCCATCCAGATAGACAGCACCTACCAAATTTGGTCAGTGGAACGGGAAGGGCTTTCATAGCCCGCCTTGCAGTTTCCTTCAGCCCTCAGAAGCCACACGGAACAAGGCTCGGTACGACAGACACTCCGTCGGTGTACAGCGTACGTGGTCGAACCAATGAGTACTATGCATCTTCACTACCTCGGTTATCTGTAGCAAACTTACAAGTCACATTTGAGGTGTATTGGCGAATACATCACTTGCTTTCGCTATCCTCGTGGACACCTTGTCAACAATATTATAGGCTGATGAGATGACACTATCTGGGTGGATGAGACAATTGGCAGTCTGCAGCCTTCCTGACATGAGTTTTCGGGAGACTGTGCAGTGGGACTCAACAAGCCGTATGCACAGACCTGTCAGCCAACTGTAATCTATCGCGTAACGACCGCGAACCTTCATGAACTAAAACTGAACACTGCTCAAAACATAAGGTCACATTAACGATTACAGATTACATCAGATTATTAGTATCGAAAGTTGGTAACCGTCAATCACGTTAGTGGTCAGTGAAAATATGCAACATCAAGCACTTGAAATTCTTCCTACCTTTGCAATGGATTATTGCTTATATCAACTGTCTGCAGTGAATCACAGAATCGAATGCTGTTTGGAATAGTAGAAATGTCTAGAAATTCATCGTTGCATGGAGAGTCAAACGCAGAGTACCGTTGCGACTGATGTCTAATTCAACCAAGTGGGAAAACTTTCCGAGACCAGCAGGTATTTCAGTGAGGTCATTATCACTTAAAGTCAAATACCGAATTCTTTCGAGCCTGAAAAAATTCTATTCCAAAATAACCATCAAGTATAAGCACAAAACCTTTGGTAACTCTTTTATCTGATTCGCATCCAGTCGGCATTCTTCCAGTGTACGAAAGCTCCTTAAAACTTCATCTGGAATCTGTTCCAATTTCGCGTGTCGCCTGTCTATTTGGTCCACCTGCTTACCACAGGGCTTGACGAAAGGCAAGCAACCAAACATTTGAAAAGGCCAGGCTGCAGTCAAACAACGCGCGGGCTCGCCTAAACAACAATGGGTAACGTATAACAAAATACGGTCAGTTGGTCCACTGGATCCAATAGATTGGTTACCCCCTCGAAAGCTTTGGTGAAAACAAGAAACACCACGTCACAGTCTTGCCTTCAGTTCTCGCTTCAACCCATCGCTCTCTGGCAAGCACGAGGTCTGCCAGGCGGGATCGCCCTCTCCGAAGTTCATTTTGCCCTTCACTAAAGACCATGAGGTTGTCTGAATGCTACTGAAGACGTCGAACTATCAGCCGCTCCACTACTTTGCCAACCACATAAGTTAAGCCTACTGGACGGTAGTTGGTAGCCTGCTATCGTCTTCCTCCTTAAACATTTGGGCGCAACCACCACTTATTTCCACTCCTCCGGAGGTTTGCCTATCATCAGGTATCGGTGATATAAATCCATCAGGGGCGCAGATAATTTCCCCGCCACTTCACGTAGCGACAAGGGATGAATGTTGTCGAGGCCTGAAGGTTTGATGACTTAAGTCAACCCCATCTCGCGTTCCACTTCATCAACAGTTAACAGCATTCCGAAAATATATGGTCCAACGCAGTCTAACAGGTCAGACTGCATGCTATCCTAGAAATACACCAAAGCGTAGTGCTAAGCCATTAGCTGGTCTTTGCCCAGAACAATTTCATTTCCATGCGGATCCATCAGTGCCGGAGATTTCCGTCTTGGTCTTGATGCGCTGTCGGCTGCGCACCCAAAGCCTCCTAGGTGCCGCTGCCAATTGCTTGTTCATAGTGTTGACGCTTTCTAAGCATAATAACGTCGCGTTCACTCCGCGTTTTTTTGGCGCGCATTGTAGGAGTCATGACCAATCCGTCGGCTCATCCACTTTCCATATCTGCGCTTGACGATGGCACGCGTTCCGAAATCGAAACAAGAAAGCCTCTAAGCGTAGGAACGACTAGAAGACATCAGTGCGAACTGTCTCACGAGAGCCAGAAGGTTGTCTTTACTTTTTACCAGTGTGTCTTGTCTACTACCTTGCCGTCGCTTCATTCGGAGTTGCGCGCGGCCTTCCTCATTTCTTTCAGTGAAAGTCTCCAGTCACTCTGTCAG